>VXBZ01002165.1:280137-307328 GCA_013399135.1 Heliornis fulica | reverse complement strand
TATATATATATGGTTACTGAGAAGAGTGAGATACTTGGGCTGTAGCTCACTCTCTGAACACAGCTGATCACACCTGAGCTAGCTATCCCAATTCCCACTTCAGCGTACTGCAGAAAAATAAACTCTGGGGTGCAAATACAGCGCTCGGAACAGCCAGGCGAATCCACCTGCTCTTCTCCATTAACTACGAAAAGGAAGCCCACAGTGACTTGCTCAGACACGGGCACCCAGAAACAAGAGAGGCTGCTGGGCAAGAACATGACATCATCCCCAGGCTGGCATCAGCTTTCTCTAACACCGTGTCAACTTGTCTGCTGGCTTATACAGGACATCCTGATCGGCTTCCAGTCTCCAACTTGTGCGACTATCACCAAAGCTTTGTGAGGTTGGGGCTTTGTTTTTTTCCCTTTCATATAGCTTATCCCAGGTTTCTTGAGAAACAGTATTTCTTCTCTTACAATAGCAAGTATCAGCAGGATAGTCTCTCTTGTTCCCCTCAGGTAGAAATTCGAGGCTAGTCTGGAAACAAAGGACATGGAGCACATCCCAGCTTTCAGAAAGTCTCAGCCGTAAAGGGTCACATTGTGGAAGCCAATACAAGTTACAATCAATTACATAAACAGGTCACTAAGTGCCTGGTCAGATGAAAAATGTTTAAGAGCACTTTATTTTGTGAAGTCCCGTTTTTAAAAACAAGAGATGCATCTACACTGTACCGGTACTTCCTACATTCCTAACTCCTAACTTCACTTTGAAGCAAGCTGATTTACAAAAAATAAATTATTCCATTTTGAATTTCAACCAACATTCTCCTGCTACTAATCGGTAGCACTGATTCTGAACTCTGTTCTGAACAACGGTACGTCATCACTGGCATTTGTGGACAGTGACACATGAGTAATTTCTTATTTTATGAAAGTTCTGTTATTAACATACCCGTTTTGGTTTTGTTTTTAATCTGAATATGTTTTCAAAGGAGATACATTTAGGGATTGCATAGATAGAGTATGCAGTACTGAATGTCAGTGTGATTAGGAATTTTAAAAAGTATTTTTTGTAAAAGCTACTACAAAACCAAGTTCTTCATTTTTGCACTGACCTTTCAACATAGCACTAAAACATAATCCATAATGAACAAATCTATTTCCACAGCTCAAAGATCAAAGTGTGCTATTTTAACATTTTAAACATTAAAAAGTCTGTCTCTGGAAACTGAGCTTGCGATTGCAATCTAGAAAATAACATGGGGCAGATGAACTGAGTCTGACTTTTCAGCTAGCAGCACTCCACTAACCTCACCCCGAGCAAAAGCAGGTAGCCAAGGGGCTGCAGAAAAGTCACTTCCAACTGTGCTGCATCAGAGAGTTATATTTCCATCAAGAAAACAGGAAATTCTGAAAAGCAGCACAAAAAACCCAACCATTGCATTGGCATGATGCAGAGGAGCATGGTATGAAATAAAATTTTCTGCTCAGGAAATTTCCTATATTTAGGTAAGTTTCGTTATTACAGTAAGAAATCAGAACTCAACAAGAGCCTTATTTTTTTCTCTTTTCTTTTTTTCCTTTTTCTTTTAGACAATCAGGATCAGCACAGCCAATGCTCAGAACACACTGAAGCTCAGTACTGGGGAGAGGTGTGAGGAGAACTGCCTCTCTCCGGGCAGGCCAAGTCAGGGTGGAGATACGTAGGTTTCCACATAAAACAACTGTCTCAAAGACAAGGAAATAAAGAAAATTCATGAAGTTTCGGTACAACAGAACTGTGAGCAGAAACTTATAAAATAAACAGATCAGCATAATTTACACCTTTAAAAACTATATATTTCATTCATAAATATCCTCTCTAATTAATAACCGTTCCTAGTTTAAACATAAATATTCAAGTTGGTATTTGACTTTACTTTTTATCAGTTCATGTGAGTCCTGTAAGGATCAGTTCCTTCTGCTCAGCGCAGTCATGTAAATGGTCTTCACTACCGGGTTGGCGAAGGCCTTCATTACCTAGTCTGTTGCAATAAAACTTTAAAATTCTGCAACTCTCTTATACTTGTTGAAAGCCTGCAAAACAGAGAACCACGTAAACATTACTAAGTCAGCTACAAAAGAGAAGTGCAACTCGTCATCATCCACGGGGGATTTTTGTTTGGATTTGCCCCTTAGACAATTCTATTTGAGATGAACACGCTTAAGATACTGTTTTCCTGGGGAAAGTCTACTGTCCAGATCTGTTATATCTACATAACGTATTACAGGGACTAATGCTTATATATGTTTAATACATACACACACGCATATGTTATGTATATGTTTAATTATCCTAACTTCATGAAACATCTAAAAATCCCTAACCAGAGGTAATAATGCTGATCATATTCTTTTAAACAGAAACAAGTCACTATGTTCAAGAACTGAAGAATTAGCATGCAAAACAAAGTAAGTTCTACACATCTTTTGAAGCTGTTAAAACATTTTATTTCATCGCTTGAGTGGGGTAAATTTAAAAAAAAAAACCTAAGTCTTAACAAAAAATAATTAAATCATACACAAGGATCCAAAAGCCTAAGGGCTAAATTAGAGTCTCCAACTGTTTTTACTCTCTTTCACTACTTTTTATTCCAACATACTTACTCTACTACTGTTATAAATGTATGTAGAACAGCTGTCTGTATGACTTTAATAAGAGACTTAATCCAGCTTTCAGAAGATGGAATTCATGAGATCTAAGAGATGGAATTTGAGCCAAACACAGAACGATGGCTAAGGCTAATAATCAACACTCCACATACTCAGCTTGATGGCATTATCAGTATCACTAATAGCAATTCAGCCTTTAAAAAGCCATAGCTTCATGTACAATACCACTTGTCCAGAGCAGCTGTGGCTGTCCCCTCCCTGGCAGTGTCCAAGCCCAGGGCTTTGGACAACCTGGGCTAGTGGAGTGTGTCTCTGCCCATGGTAGGGGTGGAAACAAGACCAACTTTGAGGTCCCTTCCAACTCAAACCCTTCTGTGATCTTATCAGAGACGCTTCAGTCAACACTGAATTTCAATGGTTTTTCTACTACGCAAATGATAAAAAACCTTACCTTCCAAAGGCATTTACGAGAGCAACTATTTCTTGACGTGTGAGTTGAAAACCTTTTGATGGGCTATTTTCAGGAAGGCTCTGTATTTCTTTCTCAGAAAACAAGATCTTCAGAGCAGTTCCTAAGCCTTGAGTCTAGAAAAAATTCCAATGTTTTAACATCAATAAGATTATTCCTTTGAATGCTCAGGAAACCATAAAAAAATTACCCAAACTGTAGTACCAGTTCTTAGATATTGACACTTCCTCGACCCAAGTAACTGCACACAACCCAGGACCCTAACACACGCTGTCCCTTGTATACCGGGTTCAGTCTCTTACTTAACATTTGTTTCCTCAGGTCAAGCCTTCATCACTCTTTTAATCTTTTCCTTCCCATCTCTTTTCTTCTCATCGACGGGAGATGAAGATAGGCCAGCTACACTGCTTCCAGCTCCCTCCCGGCCCCTACCTTACAGACACCACACCGCTGCAGGAGCTGAGGGATCAGATGTCTCCTTCTCCTCTCCCCCTTCAAAGCCAGACACATACACAAAATAAACTGTACCTGCAGTTTGCCCCACAGCCTGCACTTGTCACATCCAACACAATCCATTATGCGGGATATGTTCTTGAAATGAAGCCTGAATTCTTCCTGTCAAAACAAAATAAACTGCTTAACTCAGAGTACCCCTCTGTTTTACAGAAACAGAGTCAGCTGCTCTAGCACCACTGGAATACCAATTCTTTATTACTCAAACTGAACACCACACCACCTTACATGGTCAGGCTGTAACAAAGTTCCGTGTATATCCAGAACCTTGTTCCCAAGCCGGTGCTAACAGGTAACTCATTGAAAACACCCCATGAACACAGGGCATTCAGAGTAACCCTTGGATTCTACATGGGGTTTCAACCAACCTGCTCAATAGTCCAAGCTCTTAGTACTACATTTTAGAGTTGCACCCGTGCCCGATTTTTCTACCATTGTTGAAATCCCTCAAACCAACTTACCTTTGTGACAAACAGGCAAAGTCACACAAGACATTTCCTGCCCAGGGCTATGGGTACATCATGGCTTTACAGACGGGGGCAGAGTGGCAGCAAGCACAGCACAGAACTACAACCATCTCAAGTATTTAAGGCCAGAAAAGCACTAGCTGGGCTGAGGAACTACTGGCTCTTTCTTAGGGCATTCTTTGTAATGCTGACAAAACTGCTGAATTCATACCTTTGCTGAAATAAGTACCAAAAGTGTTAACAAGTATTAAACCAGATCTTTATTACTGAGTGACTGCACAACTGCAGTGCAATACCAATCTGAACACCAGCCAGTTAACACTGCAAGTTGCTAGGTAGTAATGGCATTCATGTTAGGGGCCCACCTCTGGGAACTGTGCTCTAATGTTATGGATAGCAGTATATTATATTATATACTATATGAGACACCTGGTTTCTAAGCCAAAATCACGGTAGTGGTTTTTTCCATGCATTTACGTGAAACAGTATCTGTTTCAGAACCACTAGTGCATCTACTGGTACTACCAATTCAGCTGATTTCCCTCACCACAGTCCTGATGGCAGACTTCAGTCTGCTCACCTCAGGACAACAACTCGCATTCATCTACTATAAAGTAGATTAAGAGGCCTCAAATACAGTTTTGTAAGTTTTTATCTCTGCCTTTTCTACTCCCAGCAATATGCTTCTGGAAGGTAGACAGCTTTCCTAAAATACCACAATTTCATGCCAAAATGAACATCTTGGATGCCATTCAGAAAATTAGCTTTACCTTTAAAGACTTGGCTCCTTTTTTATCTCCAGCAAACATGGACTTTTCATCAAAGTGCATATGGAAGGACCTAATGAAGACAAAAATATGAAAAAAACCCAAAAGCTGGCAAAAGCTACAGTGTTTCACCAAGCTTGTTGAACCACTGATGCCAATAGTATAAAATATTTTGCAGAGTTCATAGTCTCTGCAGAATAGCTCTTAATTTTTCTGCATGGTAGCAATTTTACTGTTCCATTATCTACAGTTTTGTTGAAGACTTTCTTCACTCTGTTTCTACTAACCAAGATTTCTTTCTAACACAGAGTGAAATTGTCTGTGTTTTCCTTTCAGACGATTGTTGTCTGACCACATCTCCCATACCTAGCAGCATTACGATGAGGGACAGCAATGAAGCCACACAGTGTGTTACCAATCACAAAAATTAACAAAAGGAGAGCAAAGAAACTGGACTGAAGAACCTTACAGAGCAAACAGAAGGAAGAAGTGATGCTAAAACCCGAGAGACTAAGCTATGATAAAAACTGAATTACTCGATTGTTAAAAGACTGTATGTACCATTCTCCCTTTCAAAATACATCACATGCCTCTTACACTGAATAATCAGAAAAAACAACAAATAAGAAGCTCTGTGGGGTTTTATGTTTTTGTCTTGGGTTTTTGTATTTTTTTCAAGATGGGTGTATTCAAATCTCAAAAGTGTTCAACTCTTCCCATCAAATATGCAAATTCCTCTCATCTTCTCCCATTAATGTTTCTCTTCATTCTAGTCTCTTTGTCCTACCCTATCAAGGAGTCATCTATTGTCCCTTGCAAGTCTAAGAGAGAATGTCAAGCTATCGATAAAAAAAAATAAAATAATCCCATGCCTTACTTTGTATCCCTGAAGATATCTAGTAAAAGGGCTTTAGATTCAGCATCCTCATGGCCATTTCCAGTGTAAAGGTCAACAACTGAACGCTCAAAGTACGGTGCGACCTTTGATAAAGCCCGCAGCTCTATCAAATACAAGAAATACAAATTCTTGAGCCTCCTTGGTCCTTCTCCTTTTGTTTCAACAGGATCAAAGCGGCGAGTGAACTCTTTCACATTCGGTCCCCAGCGAGGCTTCCCCCAGGTTTCTAAATAAGGAGGGGGCAGAGGATAAACACACATATATAGATAAAGCAAGCAACTAAGTACACATAAAAAAAAAATCTATAAAAATAAGCTACTTGTTATGGATACTGTAGAATTTAATTCAGCAATTTTACCTACACTTAAATTACCTTCAAGAAGATAATTTGCACATAAGTGCAAGTTGATGCTAGCATGAAGTCCAGAAATGAGTTTATAAAACACTCTTTTCTCAAGGCAAAGACCTGTTCAGGAAAAAAGAAAAATATATCCCAAATTAAATACTGGAAGCCGTGTATAAAAATACTTTGAACTTTTTGACGGTGACAAGTCTGCATCATTTAACTTTCAAGAGTCACAACTACAGTACTTCAGCATTGTTAATAAGCCCTTATATCCATCATTGTACAAAAAATAAGAGGTAAAATGTTCCTAAGTTCTGAGAACAAAGTTTGACATTTCTTACATGACTTTTTAACCTTC
This sequence comes from Heliornis fulica, assembly GCA_013399135.1. Classification (NCBI taxonomy): domain Eukaryota; kingdom Metazoa; phylum Chordata; class Aves; order Gruiformes; family Heliornithidae; genus Heliornis; species Heliornis fulica. The sequence continues at coordinate 300,874 of VXBZ01002165.1, read as the reverse complement.
TAGTAAATACAGTCAAATAACTATCTGGTCCATTAGCATAGATCCATTTTCACACAAAAATATGATGGTTGTATCGCCCGAGCAACAGATTTGGAAAAGTCTTGCATTCTGATAGCCTGGAATTGAAAACAAGACTGTGACCCACCCTCATTAAAGCTGCCACTGAATTAAGAGCAACAGCCTTACAGAAAAACAGAACCACAGAAAACATTATGACATTGAAAAATAACAAAAATATTTCTTCCCATCTCAACTGTAAATTCACTGAAGATTTAAATGCAAAGAAAAAATACTTTGCTGGCCAAAACAATTTAAATGCAGAAGTTACTTATAAGAGGTCACTTAGACCCTTAGAGACAGAAACTACATTTCAAATTTAGGAGTTTGTTCCTTCCTCAAAGATATGGTTGAGTGACTTCCCTGACACTCCAACCCCCACAAACAGAGGCAGGAAAAGCTGATGATGAAACCTATCCACGAGGCAGAGATATGGCCTCGTTCACAGACACAGCATTTTGAAAAAGCACGTACTTCTGGATGCTTGACTGTAAGGTCACAAGGCACAGATCTCCAACTAAGTCAAAGGTTATGAAAGGCAGAATAAGCTAAGTTTAGAATTAAGTACATTTAACTCATTTACTCCTCTGCACACCTCCAAAATATGATTTTGACTGCTATCACTGCAATAATAATTTCCATTTATATATGAATAAAAAGCAAACTGCTTTGCCCTTTCAATGCACATTATGCTTACAGTAGTTTACATTCTGGGAACAGAACCATCAAAACATTAATGTTTTTCAAATCTGTTTTCAAATAAAAATGCTTAGCAATATTACTACTAATAGTGTCCCTGTTTAAATGCGTAAAATGAGCATAAACCTTAACGTCACAGAATTAATCTTTTATAAAGGGGAAATTCCCCCTTTATAAAAGATGAAAAACCGGAGGGTTGTGGGAGTACACCATCTTAGTGACAAGACTTTCACAGACACCCAAGAAGAAAAAAAAATTTCTTTGAATGATACTCAGAAGTTCCATACAGTTTATAAAACACCTATACTACAAACAACATTCTGGAAATTAAAGCTGATACATTGTTTCTTCTACTGAATTGAATACAATATTAACCCATTCATGAGCCTTTACCTTCTAGCCAGGTGTAGAAAGACTCTCCTGTAAACACAAAGTATACAGTTAAACAAAGAGTATCAATTTTCAACTTTACAGTATCTTTATATTACTACTCAGACTAATATTACCTACCATATGAACATAAAGCTAAATAATTTAGCAGTTAACGTGAGAACAGGCACTGAAGTGGCAGAGCTGTGAGGTTTGTCTAAATCAGCTGGAGTAACATGAGAATAAGTATACCTAAGCTACTGGTCAGGCCACTCAAACGCATGGGAGCGCAAGGCTGACTGTATGTGCTAGTGGTGAAAGGTGTGACAGAAGAGTAATTCTATCAGACAGCCTTCTCCTTGACCGCCACTCTTTGAAGGCTTCAAGAAGACTTAGGTTTTTTTGCCAAGAGCTTTCAGTTGACTGAAAGAACTTAAAGTCTATCTCACTGGAGACAGACAAGGTGCTTTTCCATCCCAAATTCAAGGATATTCCAGAAAGTACACAATGTCCCTCTTCTTTTAAGGGACCTGATATTGGTATCAACATGACTCTAGAGAAGACCCCAAAATCCAAAATACAAAAGAATTGTATTTTGCTCTTATCCACACCTTTCCCCTACTCCAAATAAAAGAATTATTAAAAAAAAATATTTCTGATCAACCACCTGCATAAACCTGTATCTTTCCTGCCCTCAATAACAATGAAGTGAATAAATCAGATGTCCAATCTCTCTAATGCTTACTTCTTTTCAGCAAGTAAGGCAAAATAAGATGACTTACCATCATCTNGAAAAAAAAAATCCGTAAGCATTAAAAAGGTAATTTCCACACCAAATTAATCATGTGACAGGCTTTACTACAAACACTGAAAAAGTGCAAGAAACCTTATTTAATCTACAAGAAAATAGGCTGCTTTCCACCCTCTTCCCCCTCAAGACCCCCTGAAACTAAACACACTACAGAAATGAAAGTCACTAAGAGTTTGAAGTCTTAGTTGCAGCTGATGTATATGTCCTGGAAATCTATACTTTAGCTTCAGAGAGAGGGTCTTCAGAGAGACTCATTGTCTTCAGTTCACATTGTCCAATAATCTGACTGGGGCTCCTTTCTGAAATTCTGATCCCTGAGTAACTGCTTTTACAATTATTTTTGTGTATACCGGCAACATATTATCTCAGTATCTGTAATTACTAAAAGTTACCTTGATTTTCTAGCTTGATCCATTGGATAACAGTTAATTTTTAAGGGAAATGAGACACACCGACAAGGTAAAGCCAATTCATTTGGAACACTAGCTTATAGTTCTCAGAACTAATTTGAAAACTTAAAAACCCAAGTTTTTTTAAATATTCTTGCAGGTAACTGACCCTTCTTAAGTATCAACTCTGTCACACACTTTACTTACACATTTGTAAAACGTTAAATGTTATGGATGGAAAACTTACAGGTACATTACACTAGGAAGACTATGAGGTAAAGCAATTCAATAATGCTCTAGTTAAAAACAACAAAACAAACAAATCAAAACCCACAAAACAAGGAAAGAATACATGAGTGCCACAATTTTTTTCTGAATTTTAACTTCTTCCCATCCATGTTGAAAAATGACTGTGACACTTACTAACCAATATGAGACTCAGTTTATTTTTACATTAGCTCCCCTGATATTTACAAGCCTACTCGTATGCATGAGACTATGCCTGCAGTCATGTGTCACAAATGGACAGCTACTTCTAAAGAGGAAAATAAAAAAGCAGAAAGTACACCTACAGAATGAAGGTTACTGTTTGCATCACTTGTACTGGGACAGTCACTATAGGAACTGCATTAGAAAACAAAAACAGGCAAGACCCACCCCTACTAGGCGCCAGTGGATTTAAAGGACGATAGACAGATCGAGGCCTAGAAAAATAAGTTAGAAAACACAAAAATCAGTTTTAAGCTAAACGGAAGCACAAGTACAAGAAACAGGCTTCCTCCCCCTCCCAATTACTTGAAGCAGTTTTCTTCGTAGATGCTGTTCCACACTCTCCAAGCAGAAGGCCCCTTGTATCCAGTGTAACGTTCCGGATTCAGCAGCAAATCCACATACTGCGCATCTGGAGATCTCTCATCTAAATAGGAAACCTTTCGTTACAAATTCTAACCAATCAGCTAAATAGCATTTAATAAAAAAAACCCACACACAAAAATAGTCACGCAGAATTGAATATAACTAAATCTCTTAAAACACTATTTTGTCTTCCAGTTGGAAGTTGTACCTAAGTTGGAAGCTGAACATAAAAAATGCAGTAATATACACACTAAATAGAAAGCTCCAAACACTTCTCATGCATTCTTTTGCCCTTTGCCAAGATAGAAACAGTGTTTTATTTTAAATGGGCTTCAAACGCAGAGTTAATTGGTCCAGCAGTGTTTGGTTGGGGAAGTTGCTTTTTTGAAATGAGTATACCGCTACACAGGGTCATCTTAATAAAAACAAGGTCACAGAAGTGCCTCTTGTTGTTGCTACCAATTATATATTTATTAGCTCATTCCCTTTCTCCCCCAGACACCCTTGCATACTGGCAGAAAGTCTGGATCACATTGCTTAAATGAACAAGCTTTCAGCATTCTGCAGAATGCTCTGTTGGTTACAGCAAGAAATGTGTCATTCAAGCAGCATGTCAGCAAGCTCATCTCTAAAGTTCATTACAAATTCAGGTAATATATCCAAAGAAAACTATGAATTGGTCCTGTCTCTCTGCTGAAAAACTCTACAAATAGAAATGAAAGTTTGGGGCTACTATCAGTAACAATGAGGAAGAATTCCCTCCTTTCTGAAATTCTAGGTCAAGATCAACTCATGGTTAGAAAAACCCCATATACAACACAAGCCAGTAGTCCAGGGATATAGGAATAGGCCAAGCAGTGCCACTGAGTATTTCCTCACATGTTAAAAAAGCCACAGAAACAGAGTGAAAGCTACTTTATAAAGAAGAGATGATTCTGCATAAGCAGTTAAGCATCACTTCAGCAGTAGTAGCCAAAACACAGAAAAGAAACAGACACAAGACACACAACAACACAGCGAGCGCCAGATGAAACAGTCAAATTACACTTTATTTATTTTTTGACATCACAGCTAACCCAAGCAGTTCCTACACTTCCTGGTCACTTCAGGTCTCCACTGTTTCTTCTCATTATCCACGTACAACTGAGTCTGTGGGGCAGCGCAACAAAAAGATGGAAAGCTGACCTGGGTTATTAAGTTTTTTTCAGCTAGATCAATTCCCTTATCTAGTTTATCATTAAGCACAACAAAAAGCTAGCAAATAATAAAACTGATTAGATGGTTTTGTGCTACACATGAGTGAATTAAGGGCTCTCTCACCACCAGTAAGAGAGGAGAGAAAGAACAAGAATTTCTACCTCCTCCCAGTCATGCCCAATAGTTATTCTCCCTCACTTCCCCTCACTCCAGCTCTCAAACTCACACGATAAGCAAGTTCATCACAACAATCTGGGACATTTCAACTTACTTTCCCAGTAATTCAAATAAGCTGAATCAGTTTACCATGCAGAAAGATGCATGCCAAAGCCAAAACAGCACTGGAAGGACACAGCTGGGGGACAGGACATCCTCCCGCAGCAGGGCATGACATAAGGAGAGATAAAGGTAGAATCAGGAACTACTTAAGTTCATATTAAGAGAAATGCTGCTAACCTATACCCTTCCCAACTGAGTCCTCTTAAAAAGATAAGCAGGCAGCCTGAAGATCGTAGAGACGACAGTGGCCTATTGCACAGAACAGTTCAGAGCTACAGGACTGCTCACCAACTATTTATTATTACAGAAGTGGTGTATATAGAAAGTTTTAGCATAAGACTCAAGTGCAGAAAGAGGACCACAGTTGGTAAGTCCACTACAGCTGCTACTTTTTCACCAACTAATAGCCTAGAGGTAGATTAAACACACCTTGCTTTATGCCCTAAGTCTTCCCAGCATAGAGAGCTTTCTAAGGTATTTACTAAAAACACCTTAACAGGTATTCCTGAGCTTGGCAATTCTCACACTTATCCAAGAAACATTCCTTCAAGATTTGAATGTTACAAGCAAATAAAAAGACTCACATACGTGGAGCAGAGGGAAGACACATGCTAGTATCCTAATGTTTGACCAATAAGAAAGTCCTTACAAATAAGGGTGAACTGAGTGCAGAGATCATCTGGAAACACAGCAAGGCTGGAAGGGGAAGAAACTTGTTCCAAGCATAGACAGTAGAATACCAACAAAAATTAAGAGTAGTAAGAAACTGAATCTGTTGCAAGCAATTTGTCTTATACTCATCTAGATTCAACTCTTCTGTGAGAAGCTTTTTAAAAAAAATAAAAAAAAATGCTGACCTCTTCCCATTTACCTTCTTTTTTTTGTTGCCATAAAAGTCTCCAGTTCACTACACTAACTGGAGGTAACAGAGAATGCACACTGTGCAGACCATCAAATGCTCCCTGTAAAAAAAAATCTGCATTCTTTGCTTGTAAGATGAGATGAATTGTTACATCTTCATTTAGCACAAAATTAAACCTTTTTGAAAATGGCTATTTGCAGAGAAACTATGTTTGTGTTTAAGAGACAGCAAATAAAACAAACATTCTGAAAAAGCTTAAACATTTTACCATCAAGTTCACAAAAATGATCCTGTGAATCATCGTATCTTGCCCAGTCAATGAAAGCCTCCTTACTTTGGTTACTGAGGGGGGAAAAAAATACATTTGATTTTAAACTTTTAAATAAACAACATCGATGAGAGCTACTGAAAGAAACACAATGTGCATATAACCATTAATTTGGAACTGAATTCTGAATCACTGCATCTGAAACCTGCGAATACACAGTTACCCCTTGTTAGCTGCACAGAGATTCAAACAAATGCAATACTTAAATTCATCTTGATGTCAGACAGCATGAAAGTTTTCACCATCATTTGATATGCACAAACTGTGCAGAGGCAGTGACTTCTCTTCCCTCAGTAAGACCTTGGTACAATACCTCCCCCCTAGCATAAATTTTTCACATTTTTCAAAGTACCACTCTAGCAACTGTCACTTTGGTGGGTCAGGGGACAAATCATTGTATTTTTGTAACCTGTACTTCCACTGAAACCTACAATAGTTAGCTGTGATTTTCAGTGGGTGACTGGATGTCTAAACACGCCTTCCAAGCTCAATTACCCTACAAACATGATTTATCTTAAGCCTTCTAAATAATAATGTCATTCCACTCACCCTCACATTTTCGAAGATCTACGTACCAAAGAGTACTTTGAAGTTCTCACACTATGAAGCACAAACAGTTCCAAATGCTGAATGCTTTTTTCTACACATGCATGCAGCACTGAACTAGTGATGATACTACTGACAGCAAAATACAAGTGATGTCAAGATTTGGAACTCTGCTCCAGGGTGCAGTGAAGCACCTTGAACTAATTAAAACAACCTATTCCATTTGATCAAATTACTACTAGCTCAATTCTACAAGCAGAGCCAATTCTATAACAAGATACATGTCTAAACTTCTGCCAAACCACAACAGGAGGTTTTATACTTGGCATCAGGTGACCAACTTCTCCAGTAATTACAAGCATGCAAGATTTGGTAGTCACAGAAAATACAATCAGTTCAGGAAAACAACCCAAATCAATGGGGATGATGCACTCCTAGGTAGAGAATGTGAACGTTTACCTACAAAGCACAAACTCTTCCTGGATTTACAGGATCCATTACTTGCCCTCTCCCAACTTTAATCATCCATCCTACTCTCACAAAAGCCATTCTCTTTAGCTCTTTTTGTACTCAATCTCATAGCCTTTTGCCCTACAGGAATGGAAGAGTGTTAATAGTTTCTTATTTCTCCTAAAAAAAAACAACAAACAAACACAAACTTGGAAAAGGGCTCCACACAGTTTGGTTTAAAACCCCACATGCCAGGCAGAAGCAGTTGCTTTTCCATAGCAGTCCCATTTTGTCAGATTACAGGAAAGAGTTTAAAAATCTGTCAAAGGCAGAGCTTCTGAAATAGGTGGCCAAAGGCAGCACAGCTCTCCAACAGGGAAGAATTGATTTTTCTGTTTCTTTTTTAAAGGTGGGGAATCTAGTAAATACAATTTGTTCTAAGTGCTATTCTACACACTTTCCAATCATGGACAACATCATTCTGCAGAATTCTTCCCACCCAACCCTGACTGGGCCATGCAATAAGCAAGATCAGGGAATTGATCCAAGCTAAAAATAACTTTGCCAACAAAAGTAACTCAAGGGATACCTGATTTGGTTCATGGAATGACCGCAAACAGGCAAATTAGTTTAACAGAGGGACAGAGCTGGAGACAATCATTTAATCCAGCACAGTTAAGCTGTCACTGGTATAAAGTAGAAAAAAAGGTTGGTTATTTGCAAGGTTACTCTGACTTTTGGTGCTGTAAGACACCTTTCAAACACCTTTACCTTCAGATGTTCTCACATCATTTCATATTTACTTTCCAATGGCTATGGAAAGAATGAAGAACAAAAAGCAGCACATTGCAGAAACAAGACAGACAAAATGAAGTGTTCCTTTGTTACTATTTTTGTACTATTGTTGTAAATCATCACATACCTTAAGGTACTGTTAACTGCTCCCAGTTTGTTAGCTTGCTCGCAGTCTTCCAGTTCTTTGGAAGCATTTGCCGCTTTTGAATACTGTAAGGAAGTTTATATTTAATATATAAATAGTTGCCTCAAATTGTCTAAGAACAGGTGCTGTGAAAGGTATTTCTGGGTTTAGCAGTACTTTGACTAGTATCAGGGAAAACCCTCAGGTTCTAGAAGCGGTAGATAATTCTGGAACATTTCTTATTTCTATTTTTCTTCCTTTGATTTCAACAAAATAATTTTGCTCTGAAGGTTTAGCTATCTCAGAAAATTCAGCTAAATGTATCAACATTTTGTTTTGCTGTTTACATTCTGAAGTGTTTCAGATCCAAGGTCTTTTTTTTTTTTTTTTACAAGAATGTAAGACAAGCAGTCCTATACCTATTGTACTCTGAAAGCATAACTATACTCAAAGATTCACTGGGGTTTTTTTTCCCCAATTTTGTTTTGGCCATTTTCCCTTCATGTTTCATTTAACCCTATTCAATGGCATGCTTTCGATGTGCATGGTCTGGAAGAGATGATTTTTAAACTGAATTCATTGTGATTATTTTAAAGACAGTGTTTAATTTGAACTCTGATTCCACAGGATTTTGTTAAAGAAGTAATCCACTAAAAAGCACTTACTATTAGAATACTTCTAAGGAATACATTTGAAGAATTAAAGATGAAATTTCACTATTCTACAATACAGTAGTCAATGTCATCATGGAATTCATTAAGTCTGCCATCACAGAACTTAAACTTAAAAAAAGAACTTAAAAAAATCCTTCTAACAGTTTTGGCACATAACAGATAATACCAGAGCTTTTAGATAAAAAAAACCCTCAATTTCCTCTTTTTTGGGGTCAGGTTTATGTCTGTGTGTGTTTTCTTTTGCAGGCTGAGCCTTTGGTTTACACAGATTTCTTCCTTACGACAGTCCTTAAGAAATACAGAAAACGATTTAATGTTAAGTAACTGATAACATATATAAAGCTGAACTGATGGCTTGCCTGCACTTCAGGGTACACTGATGTTGACATGAAGGCTTACTATACAAAGCTAAAGGCTCTGGTCAAACCCTTCAAAAACAGCAAATGACAATAATAATTTGATAAATTTTAGAACACTTTGGTTTGGGTTTTTTTAAACACAACTTCAAGGATAATCCACAAGGCTTTCCCAAATGGACCAATCACAGGTTAATAGCACTGTGCTTGCATAATCCTTGAAACCAAACCTTCACACCAAGATAAGCCTGATGTTCCCCTAAAAGGGACATTGAATGAGATTGTAATTTTTTAATCGGCTCCAAGAATGAACTTTATGGAACAATAAGTAGTAACAAAAAAGTGTAGGTAAGACTTATATCAGTCCTGATGACAGTGTCCTACAGAAATATTTCTTTTTTTCTGACAGAGGAACAGCAGATATTAGTCTTTGGTCTACTACAGTTGAAAAGTGCAGAACTCTCCAACTTTTAGTACTATAGGTTGTTGCAACCTGCTATAAGGCAACTCAAAGGAAACAACTGTGACAAATACAGCAGCAAATGACAGTGTCCCAAAGAAGCTATTCCAGTTTCTTTGTTATGGTCAAAGTAAAGGTGGCTGATATTTCACTTCCAAAGTCCAATTTAATAGGCTCATGTGAAATATCTCAAGAACAGCATACTTTGGCTACTAATTAACATCTCACTTATGGCTCTCAAGATTAACCAATCAGGAAGTTCAAGAGCCTACTAGAAGAATCCTTTCTGAAACAGTCTTTAAAGTCTTAAAATGCTTCTTTAGGAAGCATTATGGTATTCCAGGAGTCAGGTTCTCCACAATTGAGCACGGAAGAGAACTGAGTAAATAAAAAGAGAACTGGCAACAGATTATCCAGCTATAATTCACATCTTCTGCCCAGAGATAATATCAAAGTCAAGAGGAGACATAACTTCCTCTTGAACTAAAGCTTGGACATACTTGCCTGCACTGTTCATGACAGCAGGACACAGATGCCAATTCACAGTGAAGCAATCCTCGCAGCTATCTTTGGTAATCTCTCTCGGCATGAAGTCCAAACCTAATGCCAATGGTCATTTACCATACCATGAACTACACTCAGGTGAGGGAAGCAGCAATTTTGCTGCCCAGTAAGTAGTGAGAAAGAACAGAGAACTGATAGTTAAGCAAGAGTAAATATGAGTCTACAACACCACCAAAGGAAATCAACACAAGTATCTCCAATTTGTGTACCATTATCCTATCAACTGCCAAAATCCTTGTTCTTGGGCACTCTGGGGTTTGGGGGTGGGAAGAGGTTGTTTGTCTCTCTACGCTAACCTCTTCTCTAGGCACACATACGCTCTGTATTTTTCTGTCTCTGCTAAGATCACTCGGTGATCTAGGAAGGACAGCTTGGAGAGAAGAAAGCCAAAGCAAACAGCACAGACTGACTTTACTTAAGTTTGCATTGATCACTTTAGCCTAATTTGCAGATAGGCTAATGACTAAATCATCCTTAGACTAATGAATTATTCAAGATTAGACATGGCAAAACTACATGTAATCATTCAGGTATCTTCTAATAGTGGATATATATGATTCTTACAAAAGACTGCACTGCTACTGTGCATCTAGGCATATGACTTTAGTCATATGCCGAGATGCACAGATGTGACCTATACTTAAGTGACCTATACTTAAAAATGATCAAAGAATTTTGGACCAGGCATTCTGTAGCCATGTACTGCTGTCCCTGGTCATTCACTGATGCAGCCTGCACCGGCTCTCAAGCAATGACAGACTGAGAATGACAACACCAACTATGTCAGAAACACTATTACATATTAAAGTAAAAATGTAGAGTCACATATAAGAACTAATCAGTAATGGTAACAATTTTGTCACTATGCCAAGATGAAGGTTTGCACTTGAAGACACATAGCTATTGAAAAGTTACAATTAAAAAAAATAATCAGAAAGAGCTTAGAAAATAAATGACTACTCACTTTATTAGAGCTCCCAGCCTTAATGCCAACAGGTATTTTGCTCTGAAAATAAAACAAAACAAAAAAATCAACTTTTACATCATTCACAGAAATGATGCTTGATTAAATTGTAAAAATTAAGTATCATTCCCACAGATGCCAAAACAAAGCTGGTTTTCAATAACTGAAGTGCTGCTTTACCTTTTCAACAGGTTATATCCAAAACAATGCTAGAGCTTAGGTGACTTATTCTTCAAGTTAGTAATTTTAGCAATAAACCAAGTAAGATGTTACAATATTTTGGTTGTATTTTTGCTTTTGAAACGGAAAATAATTTTACTGTCACTCTTTTACTGAAATTACTCCGTAGTAATTAGCATTAGTAAAGTAGCAGTCATTGCAATATAGCAAGCTTTATAACTTTTTCTACGTGATATTATTTGATCCATACCTCAGGACAAGGCTCTACGTGACAATCTTTGATAGAACAATGGCCATCATCAGCCCAAAATGGGCATGGTCTCTTCAGGTTGACCTAAACATACAAAATCAAATGTTCATAATCAACACTTAGATAAGGCACTTTTAGAAGAGTGAGCTCAATATCAGGAAAGCCTTTCAAATTTAATGAGAGAACACAAGGAAAAAAAAGGTTAAATTTAGTACTTCAAGTTTTGAGGGGTTTAGCGGGGGGTTCAGACAGTCCTGGTTTCCCTCTGAGCATACAACATGAAGCTTGCTGCCATGGAATTATTAGTGATATAGTCTCCAGTAGACAAAAAACATAGTGTATATTAGAGCATAAATTAAATCTCTCACTGCTAATACAACTTCAAAGCAGTAAATAAACTACTGAAAAGAAGGCAAATCAGACATGCACAGCTCTAAAGTTGCATTTGTAGTACAGCAATGAGAAAAAACATTTGATAGATGACAGACTGGTGCACAAGTTTGCTAATTCAAGAAAGTGCTTTGATGATTTCAGATTTCAAGCAATAAAAAACCAGCCAATCATTACTGAACATCACAGCTAGTCAAAGAGGAATGAGTATCATAATGGCCTCAAATTAAAGACCTGATATAGGACAAATAATTAAAAGAAAACACTTCAGAAACATTACCATAAAATCATGTGATGAATAGTGCTCCTATTTGTCATCCTATGGCACAATAAAGGCAGGGAATACAACACCTGCCAGTATATACTACATGGCAAAAGACTCAGACTGAAATTCTCTTGGATCGTCAATTTGAAAGTCATTAAGGAAAAAAAAAAAAAAAACAACAAACCCACAAACCCAAACCACTCCAACCCCATCACTGAAGACTACAGACTAAAGTTTTATCTTGCATGGTCAACCAGAAACACTGCAGAAATAAATTAGCTTTAAGATTTAGCATTACAAAGAAAATAAGGCACTTATTCTCTATCCTCTATTTTTCAGGTAAAAAGTCCGTTTTGAAACTTTTAAAGGTAAAAAAACCCCACCCTACTCATGCAAACAAAAAACTTACTTCTATTCTTTTACTTTGTTTTTCTTTGACACAGCTTGTACTAGCTTTTCTTGGTTGAGAAATACAGAATCTGTGAAGGTGTTCAGCTGAAGTCACACTTATATCCAACAGACTACATATTGAATGATTTGATGTATCACTTATTATTTGAGACTGCTGCAGATAGTGAATTTGATTCTGGGGTTGGACACAGCAAGAGTTCTATGAACTCTTTAAGCCTAATACCCCAAGGATGGTATCAGGCTGCCAAGCAATTTCAACACAAAAATTTAAGAATTATAAAACTGCTTATAAAAAAATATTTAATTCTATAAATCTTAAGTGAGAAAGCTAATCCTTATGCTAGATTATGGAAAAAAATGAACACAAGCTGTAGAGTAAATTAATAGTCACACACAATAAAGTTTTCTTGCTATACCTAATAGGTTAAAACAATGAGAGTAAACAGTTCATAAATTTAGTCTTCAGAAGATGTTTTTCCCTTATATGTAGGAACATTTTTCTAATTCATGTAATTTATATCCTATATCTTCATTTTACGCAAGGAGAAAGTTAAACAGGAAACAAAATTAAACATACAGCAAGGTAATGCCAAAGCAGACAGTTAGTCAGACATTTGACAACCGAACTCTAAATCCCATGCTCTGATGAACTTTGAAGTCCACTGTGTGTGGTACCTGAAGTGTTCCTGCTACAATAAAGGCTTAGTAATGCGTTTCTTTTATACTTGGAGAAAAACTGAAACCTATGTTTCAGCCATCCTAAACATTTACTCCATTAAAAAAAAAAAAGCCACACCACCACAAGAAACACAAAACCAACTTTCATGCTTTGAACACATTTAAGTGGCAGAGCACATTTGTACTGAATCAGTGATTTGCTTTAAGTGGCCTGTTTTTTTAGGAAATACAGTAACAGAAGCCAAATGGCTATATTCACTGGATTGTCAAAACAGAGCCTTGGTAATTGAGGGGAAAAAAATAATTAAATATTTCAGCTTTATACACAGTGTACTAAGCATACGCGAAACTAGTTCAGTATGTCTCCGATATAAAGCAGGCACAATATGAAGAATCCGAGATGAATTATAGCCAGATTTAATTGTCCCTCCAGTCTATTCTCTCAGTTTTGACCACTAAGAAAAAACAAAACTACGTACCAGAAATAAACAACCAACCTTTAAGGCTTGAAGGATAAATTGTTCTATGGTACTACATACTCAAATTATTGCAAGACTAAAAAGAATTCTCTTTATGTGTTCTGTCAATATCACAAAAGATCCCTAAAGAACAAATTTTACTTATTTACTTGGTAAACTGCCCTTTATTATACTAAATTTCTCCACCTAACTTTTCAGCAAGTAAGTTCTTTCTGTACTTTCAAAACACACAAAGTTAACTGCTCTAATGTCCAAAGGGAAGACTGTTTTCCAGGTTTCAGTTTCTATGTACTTCTTCAGCATGACTCTGAAATAGAAATTCTGCTTTAAAATGTTATATTCCTTGGTCAAAAAATAAAAAAAAACAAAAAAAAACCCAAACCAACTTAACAAGAAATTAAGCAGATGGCATGAATTCTTAGGAGCGATGACAACTCTCTCTAGTTACAGTTCAAGCCACGCTCACAACAAATACATTAAAAGAAACCTTTAGGCTGCTTTCCCTCCCTCAAGTTTCCTACAATCAATCAACAAACACTATGCCTAGACAAAAATAGGCAAAGTTTTAGAATGCATACTGATCTTTTTTAAAAGAAAGCACAAGAAGTGCTACATCACCTCCACAGTAAGACCCATTTTATAAAACATGGCCCTCCCACCAATTACTACAAAAAGAAAACAAGAAACCAACACCCAGCTAACATGGTTAGACCACAGCTTTCTTCAAAGTAAACTAACAATAAAAACATGCTAACACATTTAGAAAGATACAAGTAACTAGGCAGCTGCTGTGCTTTAACAGAGGAACACTTTAAATAAAAGAATACTTCTGTCTGAACTGCAGACTGATTCAGGAAGAACATCTGCACATCAAGATATACTTGTCCCAGAAAGATTCTAGAGCACTGAAGACCACCACACACACCTCTGAGACCAACTGAGGGTGCACAGCACTTGTACTTTAATCCATACCAATCACACACAGACTACATAGAAGACTCGTGTACTTTCTTCAGGGTCAATTTCATGATTGCTATTTAGAGTATTTTTATATATAAAACTATAAAGACAAAGGTTTTTATTCCTGTCTTTCATTGAGAAGTATTCCACTATCTACAAACCACCTACCACAATTTTAGCAAGACTTTAGAAAGAAAGTTTTCTTCACCTTTTAAATAGAAACTAGCTAGTCCATTCAGAAATACAGTAAGTTCTTGCACTCCCAGGACAAACACGCTCCCCTGCTTGTTCAGTAATTAGCTACACTGTAGTTGACCTAGATGATGATCACTGCCTACCCTCACAACTTCCACATTCATCTATTTGCTTTACAGCAATTTCATGATTCTGTGCAGGGACTTAAAACAAAAAAAAAAACCAAACAAACAACCACCCTGTTGCTTATTCTGAAGGGAAAGGGTGAAAAACATCCTTACTCAATTTGCTTGTTCAACAAAAGCTCTTCCCTGTCACAACTTGAACTACTAAATTATGTGTCATGACAAATGGACTGCACACTGGCCCTTGTAATTGCCCACCTGTTAGGATGACTAGTGTTGAAAGATGATGTAGGACTGCAATATACCGTTGAAATTAGGATTATCTCTATACTTGCAGGATGAAATTACCGTTGTATAAAACCTAGTTACACTGCTTGCTCCTGTTCTTCAAATATTTTGCTTTATATCTTTCTGTTGCCTCTAGAGAATCCACTACTATGGCATGTACTATCACTGAAGTTGCACCTATCTTGTTTCTCCTGAAAAGTGAAGTTAGAACTGTATCATGTAGTAGGAGGAGATTCAGGGTGAAGTTACACATTACTGATGATGAAGAGTAGAAAGTGTTTTCTCCTTCCTCACATTCATAACACTACCTTGCATGACTAATACTTTACTGATTGCAGATGAGCTACTTGTTTTCCCCTCTTCAGGATGTAGGAAGTTAACCAACATACAACAACCAATCTCAAGCATCCAAACTTCAAATCTACCATGTTAAAGAGATGCATTGTCCTAACACAGTCAGACAAGCCCAAGAGCTATGAGTAGGGAAGGGGCAGGAGACTCTGCCCTAGAGCATAACCTTTTTCCAGTGACAAACAAATACCCGATTACCTCAGTCAAAACGCATTTCCAAATGAAGCATATCTGAAAACAGAAGTATCAAAAGTCTCATTTTGCTCATCAGATTCCAGTACAGGGAAAAACATGCTACTTGAAAATGGTCTATGCTCTGTTTTTAGTGTTTTTCTATAAAGACTGCAACTTATAAAAGGAAATCATTGCAATATTTCAATTTCAAATTACACACGTTTAAGACAAGTGATGCATACTATCAGAAAGTTGTAATATACAATATTTCTCTAGATGCAGCAGTACAAACATACTACCTTCAAAAATACCAGTTATTAGTTGAATGAAAAGCAGTCATGATCTACTGTCACTGACTCCAGGATTAACACAACAAACATGACTTATTACTAACATAACTGTCAGGGACTGAAAACCTGCTACAACCAAATGAAAAGCTGTTGGCTTCTAAAAGACAACTTAATATAGACAAGATGATTTGATGTGTAATCCTCTTTATACTTTCTAAATTTTATTGAAATTTTACAGGAAAACACCATTCTAATCATACCTTGTAATATCTGAAGTAATCGCGTTCTTGCAGTTTCTGGATTTTGGGGAAGATCTTGAAAGTATTGAAGTCATCGATGCTTTCTATGTCACATAAACAATCATCTAGGACTCCTGTGAGCTATTAAAAGATACATAAAAATGTATTTTAGTCAATACTACAGAAAAATCCTCTAAAGAGAAAAATATGGCAGTCAAAAGAAATAGTAGTGAAATGCAGTTCTGTAACAATTCTCATGATTAAAATGCTCTACAACATACCTTACACACTCAGAATTAGAAAGTAACAGACCTCAGCTCTTTTTTGAGCTTGAGTCCACCTCCAAATGCAATTCTGAATCAGTGCTAGCCAGATTATTACTTTCAGCCCCAAAATCTGTTGACAGATTCAGCACATAGAACCCTCTGCAGAATGAGTGGCAAGACATGAAAACATGATATATCAGTACAGATTTCCACACCAAGTATTCTCCTACCAAATGCCCGTTAGTCAAATTGCCTAAAAACACCCCACAACCATGAACTGTCATCTTATTTTTATAACTCTTCCCAAAGTGTAAGAAAACCAGCTAGTTTCTTTGGAGGCATGGGAGAAAGGGCAATCAGTACCTGTGTGCCCAAGAAATTGCTAACTTCAAAGTTAACTTCTCCAAAGAAGGACCAGGAAAACCAGGTGCAGACACCTACACTGTAAGGCTGTAAGCTACGAAACTAAGTCTGAACTTCCTGGGTCCCATTCTTGACTTTGTTCCACAACAGCGAGCTGGTTCAAGGCACTGCCCTTGCTCAAGACCACCTCTAGGAAGAGGAGTGAACACAAGTGCAGAAGTGCTTCTGCCAGTACAGGAGAAGGCAGGACTGTGCAAACAGCAGAGAGGACAGATCCAACTAACTTAGCAGACCATGCTACAGCAACACTTCTGCTGAGACCCTGAGAGTGTCTTCATAAAAGGCAGCAACACTGAAAGTGTCATTCTATGGATATTTGTATGACAAATCTAATAAACTCCAGACTAACTGCCCCTAAACATAGCTTCATAAGGAACTACATGCATGCCTGAAAAGTTTTTCAAATGTAAGTTTTCAGATGTCAGACTGTATCTAAGGGTATGGAACCAAACAGTGCTGTTTACTACTATTCTTCAGCCAGACAGGAAATTCATCAACATACATGATTGCCTAGAAAATGTGAAATAGTCACACCCACACATCTTATATGGGCTAAGAAGAAACTTTTAACTATTAAAATGCTATGTGCAAAAGGAGACAAAAAATATTAGTGGCTTTTTTCTCCCTTCAACAGATTTCTCATAGATGAGATTATGAAATCTTCTAATCTGTTTTATGCATGATAAATCACTCCACTACTTTACAGAACAGATACCCTTATATAACCAAGCTTGATGTAAAAAAGTCATTAGAAGCCAAATTGTAGGCTTCTGCTCTTTTGTGAGGCATAAAGGAGGCCTGGTAAATGGATTTCCCCAACCCTCCTGTAAGAATAAAGAGGTGAGGACGTAGCAATAAAGCATTTCAGTAGAAAATTCACCATATGCAGATCCTGGTCTTCCTGACGCACTAAATAGGCTTTCACAACTTTGCAGAGTAGATATGGCAATGAAGTAAAACTCAAGTGAGTTACCCAAAGTCTTCCATGCTGTTATGCTTGCCTTGTTAACGTTACCTAACTTCAAACCTGGGTAAACAGCTATGAAAGAGCCTATGTGCAATTATAGCTAAGAAAGCTCACAGCCCACATGGATGTCAACTTCAAAGTCAGAAGATAAACTTGTTATTATTGGTAGTTATAGATTAAAATGCATGGGGGTTTTATAAAGATTTCTTTTAGATATTCACGTTTTCTTGGTCACACAGAGCCAGAAATTATTTTTGCTGTTACCATACCACAAAAACAAGTGCATTTCATTATAATGTAAACATACCAAAAAAAAAAACCCTCTGAACATTTTTCCCAAATAACATTCAATCAGATAAAAAGCATACACCTTATGTGAAGAGCAACAATTTATTAAGCTGAAAGCAGCAGGAAAGATCAGAGAAATTTTCTTTGGACTCAGAAGATAAAGAGTGGGAAACTATTTTCATGACCACTGCATGAAGCTATCCACTGCCTACAAAAATATTTTTATCATCTATGCAAAACTGAAATGCTTTTTCAGGGTAAAATGTTCCAAACAAATATGCAGTAGTTACACTCAGAGCAACATTCCCATGGAAAAATAACATCTGCAGTGTTTTTATCCAACTAAGATGGCAAACTAAAGGAGGTCACACCTTTGTCAGATGTCTCTGATAAAAATCTCAGTTCTAAGAACATCTTTCAAAACACAGTACAGTTTACTTAGAACATCATGAGGTTTCAGAAACAACCCCTCCACAAAACTAAGAAATTAAGAGAAAAAGTACTCCATTTCCTTCTCACAAGTTCTTCACAACTGGAACAGTTATTCCCAGTATATGTAAAACAGCGAAATCAATGTTTTCTTGGAAGTCATGCTCTAAAATTAAACTATGCTGTATCGGTTCCAAACCACAATTTATAAAATGGCTTGACAGTATATAAAAAAACACCAATACTGCACATTAGTGGGATCAGATCATAGCCTACTAATACAACAGCAACATGGGACTTCAAGTACCCCAGTTAGAGTTTTTTTATTAGTCTACATAGAGCCTTCGGTGCTCTCACTTTCAAGTGAACAAGATTGAACACTTCAAGAACACGCAGAAAAGTGTTTCATTTTTGTCAACACTTGGGTCTTTCAGTGACTTCTTTCTGAAACTGAAGACATAAAATAAGAGCTGTGTATTACAGAGTTAAAACTGCCTACTGCAAGACCTACTTTGTTGTTTGCACAGTTAGTATTTAGTTGGTTGGGGTTTTTTTTAATTTAACTATACTAGTTAGGCCACAAATATAGAGCCAAACTGTAAGTACAGCTTTTATTACCATGGCCAAGTATCAAGCTTTCTTTCCATCTGTCAACTACTTTGAACTCTATGATAAGCTCTAAAAGCATTAGCTGACTATAATTTGTGCTCAAGAAGTGACATTACATAGCTGATATTTCTTCTCTATTTCAAATAAGCTTATCAAGGTATCTCGATCTATTGCCAAACCTAGTTTAGTTCTTATACAGATACCACAGCTGCACTGGAGATGTTAAACTTCTAACTTATCTTTTCCAAAATAAATCAACTTTTCAGAAGAAAAGGTCAACATCCAGCCTATATCAATTTCTCGTCACGAAAGCCAGAAAGAGAGGTGCATTCAGCACTCTGACATTAGGGAAAACCTGAATAAATGTATATACTAACAAGTAGTCTCTTCATATAAACAACCTTATTAGTGTTATCAGGTTGTTGTACTTTAATTGCTTCAACAATTAGAAGACCACCTGGGACACCTTGTTTTGTTCCTTAATGTTTTACTTTGTCATAGCTGCAGAATGAGAGAAAAGCTATAGGTAAGGCGACTCCAAGAACTAATGGGTAGCTTATCTTTTCCCTGTGCAAGTCAAACTCTAGGCATTTAAACTCTTGAGTACAATATACTAAAGATTTTTTAAAGTAGCAACAACCAATCACTCAGCCAAGTGTCATAAGAAAACCATGCCAGATTGTTAATGGCTTCTTTAAGAATCCAAATTCAATTAGCATTTAGTTACTCGGAAACAGCTACTAGAGTAAGGGATTGTTAAACCTGATAAAGCCTCAGCTTGCAACAGAAAAAAAAAAGGGGCAATAAAAGCAATGTATACTAGACTACTCTAGTCACTGCCTTGGGTGGTCACTTACAGAACTGAATGCTACTACGCAAGGCTGAAATTTATAAGATATATAAAAAACCCCATTATTACACAAGACAAACTTTTCTCCACATAGATGCTGTATTTCCGTATAAACTCACACTTAATATATTTGGGCCAGGTGAAATCCTTCCTACTTGAGACCAGCTATTATTTCAGTCATAGTGCTGATGAATAGCCAACTCCCAACTCCAGACAACTTGTCCTTCTGACGCTGTAAAAACAATTTGCAGAAAGGAGGGACGTTCTCATCCTTCTCTGTGCTGTGGGCAAATAGACACGACCTAAACGCAAGCCCAGCTGGAGCACCGATACTGCAGTTCAAACATATGGCTTTCTCAACAACTTCGTAAGGACACCAAAGTTTTCGGCTAAAGCCAAGGGTCTGGTCCAACGCAGAGCTCCTCAGCACAGCACCCACAGACAGTAAGCAGCGTTATCTACATTAAACAACTTCTCTCTGTGCAGCCGGACCGTTATATAAGGGTACTTACTACCAGTAGTTACCAGGTCCAACAGCTTCTCCCCTCCATTGTAACACCGGGCCCCGCAGGACCGAGTCACCCAGCCGCCCGGCCCAGGGCTGGATCCCAGCAACCAGCAGCCGCAGGGCAGCGAATAGGAAGGACGTGGGCTACAGACTTCAGCAAGACTCCCCAGACGCCTCCGCCGGGGAGGCTGCAAATCACACGGCCCGAAGCTACCCTCTCCGCCAGGACCCTCCGGTGAGCCTCCTCCAGCTCGCGATAGGGAGAACTTCTGCTCGCTCTCCCCTCAGGCAGGAGTCCGCAACCCTGCCCGAAGCCAGTGGTGTACTCCGGTCCGGCTACGCT
>VXBZ01002165.1:244324-272370 GCA_013399135.1 Heliornis fulica | reverse complement strand
CCGCGGATCTCGGGGTGTGCGGGGTGCGGCCCGTCGCCTGCTCCCCCGTAGCCCCGCTTCTCACCCGCGGCCGTGGCTCGCCGGAGTCAGGTGAGGAGCCTAGCCCCGGCCGAAATTAAAAGGGTTTGTTAGTTGTTCCCTTCCCCCTCCACACACGCTAATTAGTGCAACTTGTCTTGTCAAGCCTGCTCCTGTGTGTAGACTGAAGTTAGCTTATGCTTGCAAGCAGCATATTAAAAAGTCATTTTTGTAAAATCCCAGGCTCTGGGTCGTTAGGAAGCTCAAGCTCTTTTACTCTGTTCATTAACTTACACGGCTAATGGTGGAAATGACTTCTGAGTACCTCAGGTGTGCCAGCATCACAGTCTTTCCCTGCCTCCTCATACAGTGGTAAAGTTATGAATAGTTAACGGTAAACAGAAGTGTACAAGAGCTGATGGACTTGCTGGAGAACTCAATACTCCATCGTAATTTGCTGTATTTTCTCCTCTTATCCAAATCTCAAATTCATGGTCAAAGCACCATTGTTGATTTGGGTTTAATCAAAAGGTTCTTCTCTATTAACAACATTACTCTCAGGGTGATGGTGTTGCCCAAGTTGTACTAAGTTGTGCTATTAAAGGGTTTGCTCTGCCGTGGTGTGAAAGAGGTCTTAGCGGTGCAAGGTTGAACTGCATTAACTATGGTAGGCCTTGCGTGCTTCACTGGGTGCTGGTGACCTTAGGGCTATATGTTGCAGGATAATACTGTAGCATAGGGGTATACCATCTCTGCTACACAGTGTTCTGTTAATCCCCTCCTTTTTAAGGGTCAAAGTTCTGAGCTTTCCAAAAGCCTGCTTCAGCGTGCCATCCAATAGAAGGATAAAGAGCAGGGGTAGGATTAAAAGTTTGAATGCGTATGTGCATATATAAGCCTATGTATACATAAAAATTAGAAACTGTTTGCACCGGTAAGTGCACAGCATTGCATCTCCTTTAAAATAGCAGCATTGAACAGAGAGAAACAGTGGTGATGGTGAAACTGCTCGTGTCGCAGGTGATACTGGACAGGCTGAAGCAGAAGAGCCATGGCAGCTGCTGAGATGTGTGGTGGAAAGGAATGTTGGGAGCAACCATCAAACCTGACATGTCTGTCTGTCTGTCAGATTGGCATGTGCAAATTATATCCAACTGAGTCAACCCACAAGTGGTTTCTGGCAGAAGTGTGGGAAAGTAGTAACTGCAGGCCAGTGGCTGTATGCTGTTGGTGAGGAGTATAGTGATGGTGATTTTTGAGGCATCCCAAAAAATGTTACCAGGCTGTCTGTCAGAGTAACTACGAAATCAGACAGTCTGCACTGAATAGTCAGTCAGATGATACCTGTGTTTCCTGTTGGCCTTTCAACATGCAAAATCTGGTGGATGTTTCACATTTGAGATAAACAGAGAACTTTCCTCCCCACAGTTTTGTGCACCTGCATCCAGCTGTATGACATGAGCTGCAGAATGCTGTAGGAGGTATGTGTGGGAAAGAGAGAGGGGACATGGCATTTTAATTGCCTTCTTCATAATTAAATATCAAATCCGTGGTTTTCAAATTATCTCCCTAATATCAGTGGTCAACAAGACCATGGTGAATCATCCACAGCCAGTATGTTGAGCCTTTACTCTTAGGTACAGATATTCATATATGTATATTCCATGTAGAGAAAATGTTGGAACTTGGTAGTGCTCTATAACCTAAAAAAAAGTGGAAGATGCTGTTCCTCATAAAGATCTAGGAAAACAAAAGGGAGGAAATTGAGGAAGAGGGAAAGGAATGTGGTTTTAAAATATTTTGCAGGATGGCAGAGTCACATACTCACAGTGTCCCTGTTTCCATGTGAGGCCTAGAAAGCAGCAATCAATTAAAAATACCACCCTGTACCCCATTGCCTCTTGTAGATCCACCCTGGGGTCTGTTAAGGCCTTATTGAAAATACCTGTATTCCTGGAACTTCTCCCAGTTTTTCAGTGCTTCTCTCTGGATTGTGGAAAGTAAATTGCCACTGCTGCAATGTATTTTGGCTGTATCTTGAGGGTTTAACAGAAGGTAGGGAATGAGGCCTTTACCATTGCTGCAGTAGCCAAGGTATGGACCTTTTGTGGGGTCTGCTTTCAAGGTTTCTCTTATATTACAAGGGCAGAAAGAAAGAATTTAATTATTTTTAATGCACCTAAGAATCTGTAAGGAGGAGCTGTAAGGCCTGCAGAATAAGCCGACAATCGGTTGCATGCTTTGCCGCTGGGTTTGTTGAGTCTTTGTTGAAGGATAGGGATGCCTGGGCTGGCCTTCTTCCCTCGAGCCTTTCTTTGCTTCCCAGTGCCTCCCTTTTCAGCGTGCCTTTACAGGGTGGGCTCTCACTTTGACCCAGCTCCCTTCCCAGTCCTTTCATAACACTCCACAACAGTTTCCACTTTGATCCCCCATTTTTGGCCCTACTCTTATGCAGTGTCTTATGCCAGCTTATTGTATTTTCTCATATTTCAGTCTGACTCTCAGCCTCTTTTGCATTTCAGTTGGGAAGCTTATGGTGGTTTGTGATGCCCCTTGGCATGAGAGCAGGCTTTATTGAGACCATTCTGTTAATACTGTGTTTTGGGAGCAGGGATTTCATCTTTACCAAAAAAGGAATGTATGACAAGAATGTGGTGTTCTGGGTTGGGTTTTTGTCCTCTTCTGCATTTGTCTTCATAAACTTTGTACTGCAGTATGAATATGCTCATCTGAAGTTTTACAGACCTCTGCCTTCATAAAACATTCAGTGTGTCTGTGCGCAGAGGCTGTGCTCAAGCCTTGCAGATCTGACCCCCACAGATCATGTGCCACCTGCCTGGATTCTCCTGTGGGCACTAGTGCTGAGAGAGGCTCTACCTGGCATTGCAGAGAAGAGCTGGGCACTGCCCCAGGGCTGCCTCAGAGAAGCAGGATGGAGAACCACACTGTCCCAGAGCCTTGGGGCAGCTTCTGTCCCACTGCTGCCACCTTTTTTATTTACTTAGGCTTTACCTTTTTGTTCTGTTTTATTGAGTAGAATTGTAGGAGTAGGTCCCAAAATAAACAATTATAAGTTGATTAGGATAGTGCCTGTGTTACTTCTGTGCTATTTTAGGGCCCAGTGTTTAAATTTCGCGTTTTGTAACTCATTTATGGGACTGTGTTCTAAATATCCTGATATCTACATTTGAGAGAAGGTAATCACCAATATTGATTCCAATCACCCTTTACTGGTTGTGGTTGAAAATATGTAATGTGTACTTTTAGCAAGTGTAAGGACTTTTGGAATAAGACTAACAAGAATGTAGTGAAGATCTCGCTACTTCATTTTAAAAGTTTTTCAGTTTTTGAAAATGAGTTCCTTATCAGTGGAAGAGATTCCTCTAGGAAATAGCAGGATGATGTTTGAGTACAGGAGCGGTTTTATGAATCCTGGCTTCTACACAAGATTTATTTCAGATTTTCTGTGTCCTTTTGGTTAGAAGCCCTCTATTATTTGTCAATTTAGCCACTGATGCAGAGAGTTTGACATTTAATAATTCACCTGCAAGTACTTTGAAATTTTTTTATATCCTTTTGATGTTAATATAATTGAAGTTTATGATTCTATTGTATACAAATAATTAATATTTACCTTAAATATATTTTATTAGGTTTTGCACTACAGTGTGCTGTTTATTGCAGTATGATTTTTGTTGTAGTGGGTGCATTTACTGTTTGAATTATTGCTTTGAGGAAAAAATGGAGCGCTGTCTCTTGAAGAACAAAACTTATCTATTAGAGATTTGCTGGATTTTACTCTTTATTGCAGAATTTCATTGTGATTTTCTTTTTAAACTAAAAATAATTAAGAATTTTATGTCTATCTTTGTTATCTCAGAGTTGGGTTTCCTTGTTGCATGTAGTTTCTAGTCTATGTGCTAATAATGCAGACATCTTCTGGTTTGTCATGTTTCCTCTTGGAAATGTAATTTGACATAATCCATGTAACAACTGCATAGTTTTGCTCTGTCTTGGTCAGACAAAGAAGCAAAGTATAAATTTCCAGACAGAAATGTTTTGAGGAACATGCAGTGATAAAGATTTCTTATTCCCACCAGATCATGCAGCAAAAGAGCCAGTGGAGGATACAGATCCAAGCACTCTTTCCTTAACAATGGTATGTTTCTGGTCTAACACTGTTAAAACCATTTTAGCTCTCTACAGCTATGTTGTGCAGAAGTGAGGTAAAACTTTCAAGTTTTTAAAATTAGACTGTGCATATATTTATATAGGGGTTTGCTGTCCACACAGTGTGAGTAAATATGCCATTATGTACTTAAACTGAATTGGATGTTATTAGCTGAGCTGTCCATGGGATAGCCCCTAGAGGCTATGACAATACAAGCCCCAGACAATCAAGGAAGATTGCTGCTGACATTCTTCTGTTTATATAGGTTGGAGAGATAAGAAAACCCACCTAGGGCTTAAATTTCAATTGTGCCAAGTTGTTATTCCTTCCTGTAACTGTTTTGTCTGGTGAGTTAGTAATGGAAAGGTAAGGTGAAGCAGCAGTTCCTTACAGCAGGCATAGGTGAACCTAGGGAGAGACTCAACAGCGTGGTCTAGTACTGCCTGCAAATGTTGTAGCAGCATTTATGACAAGCTTCTGTGCCTTACAGTATTAAACACAGTGGCCTTGTGCTGAAGCAAGGACTGTATCAGGTAGAAGTAATATGAAATTGTGTCAAGTCTTTTAAGGATTTATCTTTTTAATCATGCTGTCCATTGTTTACTCCAGGGCAAAGTTAAAATGCTGTGTTGCCCAGAGAAGACTACTGTCTAATGTAGTTATGTAAACAGACTGAAGTGCCTTGGTTTTTTTTATGGATGGCAAGTGAGCAAGCTGTTGCTTTGCCATGATGTTTTCCCATTATGAAGCTTTGCCACAGGGAGTCAGCAAGAAACTTTAATGCCAGTCCTTCACTGGGATCCATTATTGCAGTCTGCATACATGCATTTGTGTCACTGATACAGTCTTTCTGATTGGGTTTGAGGAACTAACAACATCAGATGCTGTGTTTTGCTAAAGGGAGTATTTTAAAAGTTGCTGTGTCTATATGAGACAAATGAAAGCTTGTTTATCCCATCCCCCCATTTTAAGATGCCTTTAATCTGCTTGATTAATAGCTTCTATAAAAGTCACACCTACTTTTATATCA
The DNA here is from genome assembly GCA_013399135.1 of Heliornis fulica. Classification (NCBI taxonomy): domain Eukaryota; kingdom Metazoa; phylum Chordata; class Aves; order Gruiformes; family Heliornithidae; genus Heliornis; species Heliornis fulica. The sequence continues at coordinate 267,151 of VXBZ01002165.1, read as the reverse complement.
GGATAGTGGGTCATATGGAAGGAGGTAGATTTCATGTGTAATGGTAAGTTATAACGTGCCTGGAGATCAGCAGCTATCCCCTTGAGCTCAGAAATAATAGTTGTCTTTTGCATATTAATCAACCTTTTAATTTTAGAACAGAAGGAAAAATATTTTTTCTTTCAGTAAGTAACATTTTTTATAAAAACATATCTAAAAATCTTTTGAGGTCATCTCTGTTTGTCTTGATATGCATTGTCTTTCCTGGATTATTTTGCTAATTAAATGCAAAATTTCTTTCCCAACCTCTGCTTTTCACTAGAAAGTAATACCTTTAAATATGTAGTGGCAAAGCAGCAATCTCTTTACCTTTTGCATGTGCTGATCAATAGTGTTAGGAGCATCTCAGTTCCTGCATAAGGTGACTGATCAACTAGTACCAATATAACAGATGGAACTACAGTTGTGTAGTTTTATATACTCTTCTCCAGCACAATTACACTCAACAAACATCTGTCTCTCTTGCATTTTTGTGACAGACTGAAAAATATCCTGTTCAAGATACAGGAGTACCTAAAGGTAAGTATTGTGGATTCTGCCTATTCACGTGTCATCAATCTGTGGTGTTGTGCGGAATAAAAACATGTGCACTGAAGTACTTGGATTGTACAGTGTTAGTGTCTCCGTTATGGTTTCCTTAGACATCTGGGATAGGCGTTGTTGTTGTTGTTGATCTCAAGGTTCACCGTTGGCTTTAGTCCAGAGAATGCACTGTCAGGGGCTTCGATAAGGAGCGCTCTGGAGGTGGTGTAGTGTGTCTCCATCCTGCGTTGCACAGCAGTGGGGGCAGACACAGGAAACTGTGCAGAAGCAAGTCACAGTGGGGAATCGGCTGAGAAACAGAGGCAGTGTACCACTGGGGCTAAAGAAAGATTACACACTATTCTGAGGGTTTGAGGGAGCCAGCTAGAGGAAATGAGCATTTTCTCAGAAGCTGTGCTCAATAGGGAAGGAGAATTTGGGATTAAAACTAATTTGAAATCATAAACGGCTTCCTGTTTATTTGCAGGCAGCTGGTGTGTTCCTTCAACATTGTTATTAACACTAAAGCAATTTCTCTGTAAAATTTTTTCAATGTCTTGATTTTTTATTTTACCTGTGACAATAGATGCCCCTCAAAAATAATTAGATAAATTCTTAAATTTCAGAACTGTCAACGTTGTATGCGATCTGTGATTTCATGCTTTAAATGTATTTAATTTAAAAAGGAAAGCTGAGAGGAAGAAGGAAGAAATTTAAGCACTTTATGTAGAAAGGAAGTGAACTTGATTTAATTTCAGTTTTTGCTTCCTTTTGCTGAATGTAAAAAGACATAAGTACTAATATAGCTTGATATTTCCCCTTTAGAGTTAAGTAGTACAAATAGCTCTTAATATATTAATATATTGTTAATATAGCTCATAATATATTCTGTTAATTTGCATTTTTTCCTGTGAATGACTTGTTATAACCTAAATGTCAGAATTAGAGATATGAATCTGTGAGCTAAAAAGTGTTACAGATGTGCATGTCTGATGCTGCTTAATAGAGAGTTGTTTGCTTCAGACAGAATGTTTGAATACAAGGTACATTGGCCAGGGGTGGGATGAGGGCTGTTTTCTTGCTTTTTACGTTAATTAATCAACTGTTTTGGCACCATAATTTATTAAAGTTCCTAGCACCCTCTACTGATTAGGAATTGAAGGTGAATTGAGGGACCTTCTCATCCTGCAAGATGAGACTTAATGTTTACATCATGTTTTGTTTATAATTCTACCTCCACTGCAGTGCGGAATAAATTTCACACATGGTATTTCCACACAAATGAAGTTAATTTTGATGCTCATACTCTGCACTTTCAGCCAAACATTTTTAGATTTCTTTTTTTTTGTGGTTGTATTTTGGGTTTTGTTATTTTTTTTTTTCCACTCTGAACCTGCAGTCATAAAGAATAAAGGTGATCCTTATTAAATACTTACACTGTTGGGTGTGGAATACTATTTTGCTTTAAGTTTAAACAGTTTTACAAAACCAGAAAAAGAGGAAAATAATATGTTTTTTTTCTTGCAAGTGTAAGGGTGATTTTTTTTTATTCTGATCAATTTCAAGATGCGATAAGGAAATATGTCTTCTTTCTGTTATCTGATGATTCATAAAGTTAATAGCTCTTCTTTAATGAGATCTTACCACTAAGTAAACAAATGGAACTACCACCACTACAGGCTAGTTATTGCCATGGAAAGTATAATGTCTTTTAAGCTCCTGTTGATGGTTGGTCAGCACCTGAGCTCGGGGAATTATGCAGATAATGTCCTGATGAGGAGCTTGCTAATTATGCAGAGTGAAATTTGTCTGTTTGCACAAGGTTCACAAAGGGTTTATGCATCCCTTGAACCCAATTTTTAGGGCTGAAGCAAAGCCTGAAGGGTAAATAAAGTTTTTTCTGTACTGGGGAGTCTTGCTTTTCAATGGACTCGCAGGGCAGGTGATAAATGCACTTTGAAAGGGATTCTTTCAGTGCTTCAGAAAACTCCTAGCTAAGTAGGATGAGCCTAATTCACAAATGGGCAGAATAAAAAGTAAATATTTATGTAGTACATATTTCAACGATTGTCACTGTAAGCGTGATGAGAAAAGCAAAGCAAAAGGGATTATACTGACTCGCAACAGTCGTCTTTAGCCTACTTTGATGTATTGGTTCATTTAACACTCTCCAGTCAGCTTTCTGAAAGAACAACATAACTTCACATATAGTATGGTGTTTGTTTAAAAAACAACTGCTACATATCTGGTGCCTGCAAGGGTTATTTTTCTGTGCAGTCATGTTTTGCATGATTATTGCAGTCTCTGCCAGTTTCGTATTTTGGGGTTTTAATCAAGTGTTTCCCAGTGACCAGCCATAATTGCAAGTTAAATTTTGTATGCTATTACTATTTGATAGTCCTACTATTCAAATTTATATTTGGGTGGAAGACCAGTGTTTCACGGTCTTTGTCTTAGATGACGAATACCTAACAGATCAAGTTACATTGGAAATTGCATCTGTGAACATCAAGACCCTTACATCAGATTCTGGCTTAATACAACAGGTAAGAAAAATTATACCTGATTTTTAACTGTGTTATTGCTGTTGATTTAATAAATATGCTAACAAATTAATATATTTTCAGATTATATCTGGAGAGCTTGGAATTACTCGGTAAAACACACCAGAGTGTGTGCTATCTTTTCAAGAGTTCAATGAAGCGAGCTTTTGTGGAGAAGAGCAAAAGAAAGTTATTTAATCATTAATGTGCAGTTTGATGTTTAAATAGGTTTTGATTAACATGTAAATTCTCTAAAGAAGAAACAACAAAAGGCTTTGTCATGCACGCTCTTTCCTGCGGAAAATGGAGTCAGGGCAGAGAATGAGCAAAGCAGCAAGAATTCCTAGGTTTTCGACTATGTGTTTGCCCTCAGAGAAATGTATTACTGTTCTGCTTTGAAATTGGGACACTGCTGCTGCCCTAGTGGAAACACTCTCCTCCATTTAGGTGGAAATCTTAGGTTGCCATAGGGTGGGCAATGCTGAGTTAACCCCCTTGCTCCATGTTTGCTGTCTTTCAAGTGGACATTATTTGCTGAATTTCCAATTGACTCTTTGGGTTGAGCAGAATACTTGAAGAGAAATTAACGACCATTTTCTAGTGAGATGAAGAATTAAAAGGAGCAACTTATACCAGAGTCTCAGGTGAATTCCTTCAGAAACAAACACGAGTTTGGTATGCATTTCACAGATGATGGAGGTAACAGTCTTGTTGCCATCATCAAGAAGAGAACATTTACTGCCAGCTTAGAATCACGGTAAAGAAATACTTCAGTGTATTAGCGTGTTAATGGTTCTACAGAGCTGGAAAACCTTCTCCTTATGTTCAGATTGTGCATAGGTTTACGGCTTTGATTAGATTCTCAGAGGTTGATTGTGTTTTAGTTATGGGCAAAAAATATTCTTGCTTAATACCTTCATTTTATGGGCCATAATGCTACATTGTCTAATTGCAATTGCATCACAAGAAAATGATCTTGAGTAAACCTGAATACATCTGACTTGATAAAAGTGTATGATAACAAAGTATCTCTGTTTTTCTTTGAACCTTTTGCAGTACTGGCCACTCTTTTTATTTTTTATCATGAAATAGGAGTATAGTGACATCGAAAGTCATTTAGGCATTAGTTTTCACAACACAGTTTAAACTTTCATGATTCCATAAAGCCTACCAAATGTTACTGAAGCCCAGGATAGCAGTGTAGCTATTGTAAAGTGGTATATGCAGTGTGAGATCTGTCAAGTAAAGACCAGACATTTTGTGAGGTGAATTACTGTTGCATGCATGATCTTGCAGTTTTTAGGGAATAAAGAAATGCTGAAAACAGTGTGCAAATTTTTATTTTACTAACAGAGTCTTTAAATATTTTGGAGATAGTTTACCTTCTTTATAATTGGACTGTGAATGTATGCATGCTCACCACATCAACTGAAACTGCCTATATTCTATTTTTAGTGGATTTCTTAGTAAAGAAAGTGTAGCAGGTAGGAATAGAGTATCTTATTACATTATATTGTTACCCAGCTGACATGTGTTTGCATGCAGAGCCTGCAAAATGTTAAGAAGCCTGCTGTGATAGTTTTGGAAGAATGACACAATACAAAAAAAAAAATCAACAATACTTTATTCCAGCTCTGTAAGGGGAAAATCCCCTTCTGCTTTCATCTTTAAACCCTCAACAGAAGAAAGGTATTTCAGCTGGCTCCACACCCGCGTAGTTAAAGTAAGGGAGCTGCAGTTTCCTGCAGTCCTAGGATCAAGGTGCTGTGCTTCCGGTTTCTAGATGTTGCTCTCTAAATAGTGGAATTGAAATATCACATGTGTTGCAGTCTAAAGCTGCTATGTAATTTCATTATGTTTAATTAGCAGGCAAAAAGCCACTGAGGGAATGTTTGCTTCCAATGAGGAGGAGGGTTAGACATGAGCCAGCAGAAGTGTTCTAGTCCACCTGTTGTCTAGAAAAGCTTCCTATGTATGTAAAGAAATTTGTAAAAAAAAGCCCCTCCACTGTTCCTAGATCAGCGAAAGAACCTCTTACTGCTGCATGTTGCAGGCAAAATTAACCTTTTTATTACAAAGCATTTAAAAAAAATCTTTTAAATTCAACTTTATGAGTTGTTGAACAGCTCCTGGGGGATTAGGAACAAATTAATCAAAACGTGTATTTCCATAGCATATCATTAATGAAGATGATACTATTCAGTAGATAAAACTAACGGGGCGGTTTTGTGAACCAAAGCAGAAAATGCTGTCTGAAGTCTGCAGATTGGCAGTAATTCCTCAAAACCAGATATACGTCCTGTCTGGCTTTGTAAGTAGCTCAGGATTCTTAAGTAATGTGCCCCCTGTAAATTAGGCAAGTAGTTATTCTGGTGTTCACATATGTTGTTTTGATTTGTGTTTGTTTTCTGCCTTGCAGCCAGAAGACAAAGACACACAAAACAATACTGACGAATCACTTTCAGGTAATGTGACAGTTTTACTGTTCTACATATTTTATTCCTAGACTTTCTTTGAAAGTACTTAACTAAAAACTGCTATTGGTCATAACTGAGAACTGCCTGGGTAATGGATGCCTGTAGAGTTCATTTCATTGCTAGCGTCATTTACAGCTTCCACTTTGTTCTAAAGAGGGTGGTCATCAATAATGCAGACTGTATAAAATGTTTGAGTTGGGCTTTCCAAACACATCTAGTATATCCCCACCTCTGAAAGAAATCTGTAAACAGCTACCTGGAGAGAGCAGAAGGTCGCTGTGTGGGCTTATGGATAATTGTATGAGCTCAGCTGGGGTTTGGGGTGGTATAACTGATATACCATGCCACCCCAAGGAGGAAATTTTCAGTTGTTCACTGCTAGACTTAGTGAAGAAGCTTGTCCTATCATGTAGTATTGGGATCACACAATTAGCTGGGTAGGTCTTCGTTTGCTCATTGGTATCTAACACTGCATCTTGGAAAAGCAGGATTTTTTATAACGCTTTTGGTAGTCTGCACACGGCATAGCACAACAAGCAGGTTGGTTTAGTTTTGTTTACCTATAACTGTGCCCTGTGTTTTCTTTATCCCTATTTCTATTGGGGGATAAAACTTTCTCTGGCATCCCTGCAAAGGAAAATAAGATGAAGTTCAGATAGGGTGCTCTCCTGCCCTTTGAGTTCAGGCAGGACTTTGATTGGATTACATTACATTCATTTTGCCTTGTTTGTTTAACTAAGCCTTCGTGTGAGTGGAGGAAGCAGAGTGTCTTGCTTCATCAAGAGTTTAGGGTGCACAAGAAGAACAGAACAGTTCACATCTGTATTTCTGCAGAGAACAGCTGCAAGGCCTCTGGAATTCCTGTGAGCAAAGATGTCACCAGAACACGTTTCCCCTTCATAAGGAATCTAAGCATTTGTGTGAACTATGTGTCTGCAGCAGTGTTGCTGCACGTTGTAACTTGTTGGAAACTTCAGAAGTTGTCTTTGGCCTGCTAAAAAAGCAAGCTGATGAGCCACGTTACAAAAATAACAATAGTCTGTCTGTTCTTCCCTTTAAAAACAAAACCCAAGGTACATGCAGAAGCTACATTCAGCTAAGTGGCTTTTATCAGCACTAATATTCAGAATAAAAAAAAATAACAAAAAAAAAAAACCCACCACAATTTGATGGTCTTTCTGGAATTTTCTTATAATCTGACAATAATTACTGCAAATGAAAAAAAAACCAACAAAACAAACAAAACCCCAGATGTAACAGATGCTGTTGTCTCCGAGTAGGTAGCACTGAGTACCAGATTTGCCCTTTGCCAGAGGTACAGTTCAGGTCTTTTAGACCAGCATGGATCCACTACTTCTAAATTGTGTGACTGTTTTCTGTTGTTGCTTTTAATCAAACTTTTGATCAATATCAGTTTTCTTATTTTAGTGTCCCTTTAAAAAAATTTGTCCATTTCAAGCTGTACAAGAAAGCTAAAGGGCCAAAGCTTTAGAAAGTGCTTCTAGGCTGTGTCCATTATCTACTATTCCTTGGACATATCATATTCTCCCTGCCTTCAAAATGGAACAGAGTGAGTTAAGGTCATATCTGCAGCCAAAATCTTCAAACAGTGCCCTACACCACTGCACTGTTAAAGGTCTTAGTATTTACCCAGACTAGAACTGGTTTCTACGTGCTTTTGTGAGTTATTAATACATAATATTAATAATAACATGGTCTAACGGAGGGTGTCCCTGCTAATGGCAGGAGCTTGGAACTAGATTATCTTTGAGATAATACCTTCAAACCCAAAGCATTCTATAATATGGTCTGATAGCACCACATTGTTCACAATGCTGGGGAGATATTGACTGTTGTGTGTGGGTTACCTCTAAATGGCAATTTTCAGTATTTGATGCAGGTTTTTATCACCACCTACTTCCAGCTACTTGGTATTTTTATTTTTCACACACATGTAGGAGTGATCACTTTATTCCTTTCCATAATGTACATTTAAAATAGGCTTGTTTGGTAGAACAGGGACAGCTTTTATTGTAAGAGCCCTTACAGAGGAAAGGAACACTTCCACTTTTTAATTGTGTTAAAGTTCTAGATGTTAGCTGGGTTTGCAGCTGTCAGCTGGTGGAAATATTTGATGTTATGAAGGCAGGAGCTTAGAATTGCAAAACCTTTTCCTTCATCCCACAACCTATGTACACATGAAGCACATAATGTGCAAGTAATCCTGTTGATGATGTAAGCAGGGGTTATGGCAAATTTGGGGAAGTGATGTAGTTCCCAAAACCAAAAAAACAGGTGAATATCCCAGCTTGCATACTTGATTTAATCACATGCCTTTTCTAGAAAAGTATCAATACAGTCCTTTCAAAATTACTGTTCTTTTGATTATAACCACTGACCATAGTGAAGAGACATGCCTTAGAAAATTAGTGAGTACTCATAAGGAAAGGCATTAACATGTCACTATTCTGACATTTTTTAGAAGTGATTCACATGAACATAATATTTTTCAACCTTTTGTGCTTTTAACTTTTCATTCCCAGTGCGTCCACAGCAAAAGATCCTAACTTCTCCCCATGTAATGGTTTTCACTGCAGATCTCAAGAAAACCTGCAAGGAAAACAGCACCTACTCCTTGTGCTTATTCCGTGCACCAACCATCAGTGACATGCTCAATGATGAGGACTTGTTGTACACAGTGAGGCTAAAGCTGGATCCCTGCCACCCAACAGTGAAAAACTGGAGAAATTTAGCAAGCAAGTGGGGGATGACTTATGATGAATTGTGTTTCCTTGAACAGAAGCCCCAAAGTCCCACCTTGGAGTTCTTGCTACGGAATAGTGACAGGACTGTGGAGCAGCTGATTGATCTCTGTAAATTTTACAAGAGAATTGATGTTGTGAAAGTGCTGCTGAAATGGGTGGAGGAGGAATGGCCCAAGAGAGGGAACAGAACTTACCAGAATGACTTCTAGGGCAAAGTAAGTTGTTAGTCTGTCAAATGCTGGGACTCGATGCCACCTAGTTCATGGGATGTTTCCCTTGCAAGAGAGCCTGTACTGACGGTTTGTATACTGTGTGAGCTTTATGTGCTGTATACACATGTTCTGTGCCCTCAGGGCTGTAAACATAAGCTTCCAAAAGTGAATGGAATATGCAGGTTGTGTTCTTGATTCTCAAATGCCTTCAGTTTCTTTGCTGCTGTTTGTAGGCTTCTTAAGCAGAAGAGGAATGCAAAAGCCAGACCACTGGTTTTGCTGCAGCAGTTGGGAACCATGTCAGTTGTGTGTGGTGTTGCTATTGGGAAAGCCACAAGTAGAAGGCAAGTCTCTTGGTCTTTCTGGCAGTGCTTACACAATTGTATATGTTCTACCTAGTAGAAGATGAAGTGGCTTTTTTTGTTTCTTCCCTTTAAAATTTTTTAAGCTTTATAACACTGGTTTTGGTACAGGAACAGTTCATTGTTACAAACAACAGTTTGGATTTGCATATTACAATTAATTCAACTTTTCAACATAACTTTCAGACAAATTAATCTTTAAATCTCTTTTATAAGCAAGAATTGATGTTAAACAATACAATTATTTGCATACTGCTTCATCATGGGGTATATATTTGTTATAGAAGGAATAATGCAATTCAGATCATAACCACAAGAGACCAAAAAAACCCCAAACAATTAAAACGCTTTATACTTAAAATTAATTTCCAAAGTTTTGAGGAAAATATACACACTCTGAGTGCACTTACCTGTTTATCCTGAATGCCTCTCACTTTGCAGTGTGAGGTGATGGCCAATGCCTCACCCACAGTATATACTTAGTATGGAGTGCATCTTTTCACAGGCTGTGGCATTTACTCTTCAGTCCTATGGGTTGACCTACTTTCTGTCCCACACCAAAGAACTAGCCCAAGTTTAAGTATTGGTTAAAGCCACTCTAATGGGAAATGAACAGGTGAATTAACCAACCACCTGACCTGTAGATTATTAAAACACAGGGGTTTAGACTTATGTTTCTCAAATAACTTTTATACTCTGAATTACACTGCTTACATTTAAAATGTTTTAGAAATTGGTACTTTTCCTACTATTCTCCTGTGTTTTAATGTTTAAGAAAAACTTCTGAAAAAATCAGTTATACAGTATGATGTATAAAGTACTTATAGCTATAATGCCATACACAAAAATGTTTTAACTTAAAAATGCTTCCAGTTGTTACACTTATTAAAAGCTTCTTAGACTGTGCTAATATGTACATAGGTGTATATACCAAGACACTGGTGAAGAGTATGTCAAGATATGGTGCAGAACTAGAATGGTGTACAGATTGATGCACTGTTTATTTTTCTCAAGTAGAAATTACTAAGAGTTAGTAGCAAAGCTGAGGGAAGTCTGAGGCTGTATAGTGAGTTTCTTAATGTAAAAGAATGAAAAGTTACTTCTGGTAGTACTATGCTATAGTTACTGAGTGATATGGTTACAGAGGAGCTAGAAGACTAACATTTTCAACATCAGGCACTAATTCTGGGTGATATAAATGAGCTGTATTTTAGTGATTTCAAGAAGCTGAAGATCTAGTTTAAAGGCAAAAACACAGATCTAAATTTGAGCCATACTTTAAAGAGGAAATTCTACTGCTGTATCTTGGGGCTGCAGTTCAAATGTTTCATGTTCCTCCTCCATGAGCAGGGGCTTGTTTCCCAGTAAACATCTGTCAACAGGAGAGACTGACATTTTACAAGGGCATGTAATGATAGAACAAGGGCTAATGGCCTTAAACTTAAAGACGGTAGATTCAGACTAGATGTTAGGAAGAAATTCTTGGCTCTGAGGGCTGTGAGGCCCTGGCACAGGCTGTCCAGAGCAGCTGTGGCTGCCCCCTCCCTGGCAGTGTTCAAGGCCAGGCTGGATGGAGCTTTGGGCAACCTGGGCTAGTGGAGGGTGTCCATCCCAAGCCCTTCTGTGATTCTATGGACTCTTCTGCTTCAGACAGAATCAGAATCAGTGTTGAGGACTACTGCTGTGGCTGGGCTGCCTGCTATTTTGAATTCCTTGAGAGGCATACACTGTATGTGCAGATAGTTCATAATGCCACTTGTCCAGCATAATCCACATACCTCGAGCCTACAGTAATGCATGATTGAGAATCACGTGCCTGTGAGGCAAGTTGTTCCTCAGAGTGATGAGTGCTGGCATGTATGCCAGCAACTTTCTCCACTGTATCATGGCATGGCCAAGTGTGCGTGGTATTACAGTATGCTCTATTCCAGTAGATCCAGTCCAGCAAGCAGCTGGAGCCCTCACCTAAGACTCACAATGAAATGATGCAGCAGCATTTCTGAACCTAGAAGCTCAACTGAAATCTACCCCTTTTTCTGTTTTCTGGCTGGAATGTATAAAATTTTGAAGAAACACTGTTGCCCTATGGAAATGAATTCTGATCCCTTGAAGCTCTTGAAAAGGCAATGTCAGCTGCAAGGATTCATGCCTGATGGAATTAAAACTGCTTGTTTGTATGTGGATTTTGTATAAATTCAGCACTGAAGGTTGAAAATGTTAGCCTTAAACTTCATGAAACACTGGATTACTCATTAGTATACTTGAAATATTTTTGTCCTTTGGCATGAATTGAGATGTACACACTTTTTTAGTTTAATATCTGTTTACAAGATACTGGATCTGAGTGTTCAGTTTATTCTTATATCTTCTGTTGTTATAATGTATACTATTTTTAGAAGAAATATAGATTGTCAGTGTTTGACTAACTGTATTTGGTTTATTTCAGCTAGGAAAACAGCTGTTTCTCTTCTCACCAGTCACCTTGGAAGCACTGAGCTATCAACTAGTTGTGCTGTAAACCCCCCCCCCCCAAAACAAACAACCCACCAGCTCCCATCCCCCCAACCATCTTACAAAATTCATGGTGTCTTAAAGCACCTGTGTTTGCAACAGATACTGCTCTTTAAGAAAGGAAAATGCGTTTTTATCATTTCCATACAAAAAAATAATTAACTTTGATAAGACCTCTGTTTCTAGACAAAGATACTTATCCAGAAACTTGCAGCAGTTGCTAACTATAGAAAGGTATTAAACCTACTCTGAGTGAACTCTTTCTGAATTAATAACCAGTCTGATAATGAACACTACAAAATCACATGAACCCTGAAAAGGCTCTAGACTATCAGTATTGTTACATTATATCTTTTTCCTATTTCTGTACCATCCCTTCAGCAATTTCCAGTTCTTTGGCTGCCACCTCTGTGCCTGCAGGGAAATCGGTGGCCCTTCCCACCCATTCTACCTTCTGTGAAGATCTGGAAACCACTATATTCTTTCATTTCTGCAGCTTTATCAAAACATGGTAAGCCTAATAACTGTTCTGCAACAACAAAGGTGCAGTCCTGTGCTGCTGGAGCCCTTGGTTTTGCTGTGGCGTCAACTATGGGGTATTGCCCAAAAGAACAATGGCAGTGTCCAGTTCCCTTACTTGTGGCATGCAGTTCCCTTTGATCTGTGTAAAGTATTACAAGATGAGTTTGGGGCTGTCCCTTCAGAAGTATACCATAAAGGATAAGGTAGTTGGCATGGCCTCAGGTGGTTGCTTTGTACCAAGTTGTACGGGAGCTGTAAACCATACTTCTTTCTGAATCACTTCTGAATAATGGAGAGCTGCAGCTCGGTCTGGGAGTACTTTGTGCAAGAAACTGCACATTTTTCACTGTCTCAATCTGACTGCCTCCCACAGTTCCATGTCAAGCTGTTAGCAAGTGGAGAAAAAATGTAAATTCTGCCTTATGTTGGTTGAAGTTAGGGTAACAGTGTTGACTCATGGCCAGACGTTGGAAATTATTTGTCAGAACTGTTTAGACAAGGTCAAAGAAAGTGCATGGCGTTTATAATAATTTAAAGAACAGCTCACTTCTGTAATTTTGCAGGATATTACAATTTTGTCCATGAAGGGAAAACAATTATTAAAAAAAAAAAAAAGTATCTTTTAAGTCTTGAGTTTTGGGTCTGTTCTGGGCAGTAGGACAAAGTGCCATTAAATGAGGACTTGGTGTTGTTGCTTATTTTGACAGCAAAGTCCTGTTACTAGTCCTGAGCTCAACTAGTCCTGATTGCATGGCTATGGTCAGTCTTTGGCCTTAGTTGGGTAGGGAAGGTATGGATCTACTGGTCACACAGACTGAATATGAGCAGCATTAATAAGAATTTACTTGGAAAGGTGGAGTCTAGTATTTGTTTGCCTGAACCGTGGCCAAGGACTGGGTCCGACTCCATCTTACAAGAAGCTGATGGCAAAGAAGAGCTGACAAGCTTGGTATGAGGGGTTCAATTAAATAGTTTGACAGGCATACTGTTTGATCTCTGTATATTACCTTTGTAGAACAGTGATCCTTGATTTCAAAAGCAGATTGTTGGGTCCATGGGTATTTGTTACGGTAGAAATGAAAGTAGCACAAGAATCTTAAATATGAGTAAGATAAAGCAGTGCAAGTCTTGTTAGGATGGGAGCAGCAAAGTTGGCTCTGGCCTTTTTGAACTCCAACATGAAAGCATATTGGTATGCTGGGTTTGTTTGGGCTTTGTTTACTGGCCTTCACTGTGCAATGGAGATGAGGATTAAATTTGGTGAAGAGATGAGAAAGGTAGATTCCCCCATCTGGAATGCAGCATCCAGATCTGGGGCCCCCAGTTCAAGAAAGATGTGGAGCTGTTGGAGAGGGTTCAGAAGAGGCCATGAAGATGATAATGGGGCTGGAGCCCCTCCCCTGTGAGGACAGGCTGAGCGAGCTGGGCTTGTTCAGCCTGGACAAGAGAAGGCTGCGGGGGGACCTCATTGCAGCCTTCCAGTATTTAAAGGGAGTGTATAGACAGGAGGGGAATTGGATTTTACAAGGGTAGATAGTGGTAGGACAAGGGGGAATGGATTTAAGCTAGAGTGGGGGAAGGTATAGGTTAGATGTCAGGGAAGTTCTTTACTGAAGGAGTGGTGAGGTGCTGGAATGGGCTGCCCAGAGAGGTGGTAGATGCCCCATCCCTGGAGGTGTTCAGGGCCAGGTTGGATGAGGCCCTGGGCACCCTTGTCTAGATCCAGGCTTGGAGGGTGGTGGCCCTGCCTGTGGCAGCAAGGGGTGGAACTTGATGGTCTTTTGGGTCCCTTCCAACACAGACCAGTCTGTGATTCTGTCAGAAATAATAGGTAAGAAGTAATGTCTATGGTGTTAACTTTGTCTTTCTTCTGATGTATGTACAGAAGTAGATTCCTTGACTGAAAATCTTATTTACAGCTGCATCTTTTAACTTTTTTGAGCAAATTCCGGAAACAAGGCCAAATGTATTAGTAACTTGTTTAACCTGGCAGGCAACTAGAACAGCCACACAGCTGTTTGTTCACTTCCCCACCCCAGTGGGATTTTTTTTCCCACATTTGCACCCAATATATATGAGCTTCCCCTATTCCCCTCAGGCTTCAGTTCATTCACAATCCCATAAATAGTTTATTAGATTTTTTTTTTTGGTCCTAATTTACTTCTGCCTGTGAAAAGCCTCTCTAAGCATCAGCAAACACCTACCATCTCGTGGTGAGTTGTGATACTGCAGCCTCGAAAATGCAGCAGTGCTGAGGTCAAGGAAGCCCATCTGGAACCGCAGAGACCCACCGGGGAGATCCAAAGGCAACTGCAATGATATGATGACATACCTGAGGCATGAAGGTACAGTTCTAGGTATCTTGGGTTTGGTCACAGTCTGTAGTTTGGAGAACATTACACAGTGTGTTTTGTTCTGCACAGATGAGGGATGTTTCTTGGTTCTGGGTAGGTAGGGACTGAGTACTGTTTCTGTGGACTATGGCACAGACATCTTTGGAATGATGAGGTGGGAGGGTGGGGGTCAAATAGAGCAGGCTTAGGCTCAGGTTTGCTCTAGTATCTATTGCAATGTGAATGAAGAAATGATCCTGCCTACTTTCAGAATCCTAGAGCATTGTGTCACTGATTTATAAAAGAAGGGCCAAGTATGTTTTAAGGATTGTATGGCCTATAGGTGGTTTTCAGAAGAACCAGTGACTTGTCTGCAGCTTGTTTGCCCTTTGGCCCATTAATGTGTATCTTGTTTGGTCTTACATTTCTCTTCAACATTTTGCTTTAAAAACAGGCACTGCAACAAACAGATAGACTACTTATTATGTTCTGAAGTAGCAGTAGCATTTTAAACTTTTGAATGGATAAGCCCATTAAAAAAAAACAACCCCTTTTAGCTTGTTCCCTGTGATTTGTTAAGATTTGTTCATTTGGGCTTTCAACTGGAAACTGGGAGGTTAGAGTGATCGCTGGAGCCAAGTATTGACTATGAAGGAGGAGTTGCAGAAGGTCACAGATTAACTTGTAACTAAATGCTGTTCTGTCAAGTGAAATGTGCCTGTTGGTGTACCAAGAAGTGGTAACTTGTGTCCACTTTGAATCTAAAGTCTTTCATAGAAGCTAGGGGAACAATTTCCATCAGAAAATGCTGTAATGCACAAACAGCTCCATTACAGCTATGGAAGAGACAAGTATGTCAGGCTTTAGAGATCATACAGATAGCTTGTGATGGCTCCTGTCTGTAATGGTTGTCTTGATGTGGTACAGCCAGTTTGGTCTCTGCCAGACCATACATGTCTTGTACCAATTGTGAAGGAGCAGCAGTACTTTGGAAGCTGTTACAGTACTGGGAAAGGGCAAATGTGTACCCATTAGGGCAGCCAACCGTACCCCTAGACTAAAGTCAGTGTAATTTTGGGCTTTGGTACATAGGCTGGGAAGAAAAGTAAATAAGCACATCTGAACATTGAGAAACAGCAAGTAACCCATTACAGAAAGTGCTGAATAGACCTAAAAGGAAAAGCAGCTTCTTGCACGAAGGGATAAATGGTGTTTTGAATTGTGGAGAGGGGAAGAATTAAAAAAAAATCATATCAGGTGTAGAGACTCCTTTTTTAAAGGGCTCACTGTAAATTGGTGGAAATTTTATAACTGGAGCTGTGTATAAAATACTGGGGCAAGTAAGTATGACTACATGTGTTGTTTCCCTAACCTTGGGCAATGAGTTGAAGCTCCTTTGCCAAGAAATTACAGGAGGGCTCAAAATAGTCTATTGTACTTCCTTTTTCTAACCAGCAAAGTGTTTGTTAAGCCATCTGAATATGTGAGAAGGGGGAAAAAACATGCCAGGTCATCAGTTTAGTCAAATTTTCCCAGATTTCTGAGTGGGCTTTAACTGTTATTAGCATGGCCTGTGTTGCTGTCAGAAGCTCCCACTGAAGCATGCTGCAGCCATGAAGGTGATTGTAATGGTTTGCAAGATCCAGTTCTGTTGACTACAGACTCAGTGAGCACAATCTTTATCTAAATTAAAAATTAGAATCATAGAATCATAGAATGGTTAGAGTTGGAAGGGACTCCCAGAGGTCATCTAGTCCAACCCCCCTGCAAGAAACAGGGACACCCCCAACTAGATCAGGTTGCTCAGGGCCTCATCCAATCTGGCCTTGAATGTCTTCAGGGATGGGGCATCCACCACCTCTCTGGGCAACCTGTTCCAGCTGTCACTATTAGACTCAATCCTGTAGATCCAAAGCTCTATGTAAAGTGGTGCTAGATGCCATCAGTCTGTCCTAGTTAATGGGTTGTGGTCTGACACTGCTGCTCAAGTGTTGAGTTCATCTCTTGTGGAAAGGGAAAACAGAATGGAAAGCTAAGTCTGTAAAAGATCAAGTTTCAGGTTTTTATGAGATGAATCAAAGCATGTTTTGGTACCCAAGAGGGAATATGATAGATTTGGAGATCACCTAATTATCACTGAAAATAAAAAATTCATAAAGGCTGTAGTTAGTAGTGCTGGTTGGGTGTAGTAGCAGCTCCTGCACTGCTGCTGTCTTGTGATTATATTCCTCTCTCAGTTCTTGTGTGTGAGGCAGGAAAGGCAAGTAAAATTTCTTAAGGGGTAACAGTGTCCTCCTTGAAATACTACCTTTTGGCCAAGAACAAGTGCTGAATTCGCTTCAGCTGAAACTGTCTGCTTCTGTCTTAACAAAGCACTTCTGTTTCCCCAACAAACAAAATTCTGCTGGAACATGCAGTCAGAATATGCTGACAGGTACCAATGTCTTAGCAATGACTGGAGCTTGAAAAGCAAAAGCCTGAATTAGGACTTGGACTGGGGAAATAAGGAAAGAAAGACACTTCTATTTGCCATTGTGACTGCTATTAGTAAATGGCTAAAAATAGCTGTTGCAAGAAAGCAGCAGGAAAATGACAGTGTATCAACAAAACCATGGTAGTGCTAGGCAACTCAGGCGGTAACCCAACTGACTTATTGTCAGTTACGCATGGGAGCCGAAACAGGGATTTTCCTGCACATTTCATAAACTGAAAGTACAGAGAACATTTCTCAGTCCTCTCTCAAAACCATGCATGATTCTAAGGTAGTTTGCCACAGGCAATCTGCTTTGCTGTTCTTTAGTCTGAATAGATCACTTCTGTAGTTATCCTCCAAAGAATATGTTATCGTACCTTCTTGTGAGTGAAACCTTCAAATCTGATATAGTTAAGCTGATGTACTCTTTAAAGCAGCTATGGCACATGTTAGGTGAATTCTAGCAAGTACATATGATTTGGTATCGGGGTTTTGTGCTGGTTAGTTGTAGATAACTGAATGTTATCTATCTACAATATCGAAATGGTCGTAGTGACAATAGTGGCTGAATATGTTTTGGGTTTTTTTTTGGTATTTGCTATAACCATATGCACCCCTTCCTGCAAGGCTAAGAGGTACTGTAATGCCTGTAATTGTACTGACTGCAGCAATTTAATTTGATTTTGTGGGCCTTTCTATTGCAGCATTTATTGTCATGTCATCTTTGCTTAGTTCTGGCCGCAGTTAGAGGGTCCAGGAACTTGGCACCAGGTGGCAGACCCAGCGTGCCTTTTTTATAACAACGAAGTGCAGTTGATTGCTCTCAAATGTCTTGTACCACCTTTCACCTGCCCGCCCCTGCACACATATTTTACTTCATGTTTAAACATTTGGGGAGCTCTTCTGATCAGCATGCTTGGCATTCACAAAGGGATGTAGATTCTATTATTAAAAGCAATTATTATTAAAAGTTAAGGACACAGTTTCTCGATACTGTTCCCAGGCTAGATATATTTTATATGCACTTAAAAGTCAGAAAATAATACTTTGAAGGGCTCCATTGAGAGATGGTGTCCTGGTTACTATCGCTTCAAAACGTACTGTCAAGGCCACTCGGGGCGGCGGATTTTAGTGAAGCCCTAACCTTACTTTCCCTGCCCCGGCGCGCCGGGAGCCTGGAACACGCCCAGGCCCAGCAGCGCTCTCCTGGGCACGGCCCCGGAACAGGCCGAGGGGTACGGTCGCCGCGTCAGGCGCCCTCCCGGGGCGCTAGAGGGCCGCCATCCTCCATGAGGAAACTGTCCGCAACCGGGCCCTGCGCGTTGAGGTTGGAGGCGGCGTTGACGTTTACGTTGACGTTGGAGGCAGCCGGAAGCCGCTGGGCGGGGCTGAGGGTGGGGGAAGCTGATGGCGGCGTCGGCAGGTCGCGGTCCATGGGTCTCTAGGTGCTGCTAGTCACAGAGGTACGATCTGCAGCTCACGACCCGGCGTGTGCGGGCCTCTCGGGGGGAAGGGGCTGCTCCCCGGCGGGGCTGAGACACCCTGGCGTCCTCGGAGTGCGGGAGGGGGCCACTGGTGTTCCGGACTCTAAGCGTTTGCGGGTGTCCTGGACGCGTCCCGCTTATTCTGTTTGCGGAAGCCTTGTTCGAGTGGGTGTAAAATCTGTAAGGGCTTTGATTATAAGGTCTTACCCGAGTTAATCTCGTGAAAGACATTTTCTGATTACCACAGCGTAACAGTTGGTTGTCGGTCTTTACCCTGTTTGCATTGAAGGTGTTTTCGGTAGCTCTGCCATGTATGAGATGACAGAAAATGTGTGTTTATCAGTTGTAAAATATAGTTAGGAAGCCTTAACTTAAAGCATTACAGGCTTCAGATTTGGTGTGACATGTACTGACGGAGGCTCCTCTGACCGTGGGTTGCAGGAGAACTTTGCAGTTGCATGCCTGTCTTCTGTCAAACTGCCTGAATTGCAGTTTTTTCTCGTTGATGTGATCTATTCAATAAAAACACTAATAAAAACCAAACAAAAAATCCTCATCACTCTGCCGTAGTGCCACCTGTTCTGCCAAGACTGGTGGTCAGTTCTATTCCAGGATCCTCTTTATAGCAGGATCTGGATGGCTGTTTTGCACCCAGAGCAGTTTGTTTAGCAACGGGGTTTTTTGGGGGTTTTTTTGTATGTGTGGGTTGTGCCTGCAGTTGGACTTGCCAATGCTGACGGCAGAATTGTTTGCTTTGGTCATGATTTCCTCCCTTAAAAAACAAATTTTGACTTGATGGTGGAATTGGGCTCAAAGGGGCAAAACAGTTTTGCAGTGTAGGCGTGTATTGTTCTTTTAATTACATTCTGGACAGGGGTCTTAGGTTGAAGGATTAATAATCTTCTGGCCCAAATAAGATTAGATATGCCACAAGATAAGTAGATGTTGCTATAGCCTACTCAATAGTTGAATCATTGCAGAAAATTAACCCAGGGCCCTGTGGAACAGGTCATACACCTTGGGGTTTTGTTTTGGTGGTAGTTTGTAGCTTCTCTTTCACTTTCTTCTGATTTTGCAAGTAGTTGAAAATAACGGTAACCTCACCTTTGACTTTGCCCTGTTGGTCTGTCATCACCACACAGTTTACATGCTACCTTAGTTGTTTCTCCCAAATGTATGAGAAATAATTACTTACGTGCCCTGAATTTTGGTCACTTCATTAGGACATTTGCTACAGAAATTACAGTGTAGCTGTATATACTCACAAGCTGTTGTTTCATTTATTATTAATGCTGTGCATTTAATGTATGTTTTACAAACTCCTCTAGTTACTTGTGCATTTCAGGGATTGTACGTTTTGGAGGAAGAAACATGAACTACTCTTTACATCACTGCTATGTATTTGCCTAGTATCTTTTAACTATTTTTAAGATAGAAATGGAAAAAGCAAGTTCAGCCCCTAGGGCTTATCTGCCTTGGATAGCATAGAAAATGTTAAAAGAAATAGAAATAGTTGGTTGTCTTGGAAAAACTGCTTTTGTGCTGTGTCTCTCTTCCCTGTCTGCAGGCAGAGGTCTGCTGCAAACAGAACTATTGGGGTCCAGCTGAGGGGCACTGAGTTATCAGTGTTGCCCTGCACAAAGATGATTTTTATTTTGAATTCTTTCTCAGTACACATAAACTCAGAAGTTTGGTGATGATGTTGTGTGCACTGTCCCTTATTAAAGTGGCACCTTATTTCTTTAGGCAAGCCTGTAACTTTTGTATTTCGAAACTCCAGCGAATTGTTTGGAAAAGTATGTTTGCATAAATTCTTGTGCCGTGTAAAAGTTACATGTTGTAGAGTTTCACCTCATGTAGTGTCACTTTGTTTCTTTCTAATTAAAAGCTTTCATTTTCAAGGGGATCCCTGCTTTGGTGCTGCTCCACCAGCTCCAGCAGCAGTCACACAGAACCGACAAACTTAAACTGGAAGAGAGAAGATGACGTCCTTGGTTAGACCACAGAATTCTATCAGTAACCCGGTAATTCTTCTGTCATATCAACAACTTCTCCCTTGGGGAATAGGACTTTTCTGTTTTATGTCAAGAATTAGTACTCCAACCGTTTTGCACGGTGAAGGGTGTTTCTAAGAACTCTTTGCATTGCTTGGGTATTTCAGAGAGGATGTCACAGGCGACATTAGAAGCTGATGGCATCTAAAACCTGTTCTGTCAGCAAATGGATGTTTAGTGCACAGGATTTCCAAAACAGGAAGGAAATTCTGTCAGCCTTGAAGGGTAATCCTTTTTCATACGTAGCTTATGTGGATGTCTGCCACTTTTTTGCAGAATGTGCTAGATTGAAGGTGAAAATATTAGGAGTGAAAACACTGTCGTTGGTGCTTGGAAGCCCTGTGAAGTGTGGGGTGGTTTTTGTTTTGTTGTGTTTTCTTGGTGGTGCTTTTAACTTCAGTCTGAACAATTAGACTTGGAATCTATTTTGATGATTTGTATCTTGCCTTATGATAAATTCTGTTTCGTAGGGAAAGCTTGAGCTAACACTATTCAGCGGTTGCAGAGAGTGGGTTTGACAGAAGGTTGTTTGCCTATCTGAGTCTGGAGATTTCTCTGAAAAACTCTAGTTTTATCATCTTCTGGGACAATGGCCTGGCTTGTGGCTGGAGGGCTGGGCTGGAGCTGTGTCAGGTAGTTCTTTTGAGCCTGCGGGAAATAGTATCATTAACATTCTGTGCTAGAACTGTTTAAAAATATTAAAGTTTGCAAAGTATCTGTGTGGAGTGTACAGTGATGCAGATCTGCACAGAGCTTCCTTCTCTAATGCAGTTTTGCACTGATACATGCCTATGCCCTCAGTGAACCTGATGGTTCAGTCCCACTATATGTTCTTCCCTGCTTGCAGAGTGGGTAAAGTTAGGGGTGATGGGGGAGTAGCTTCAACCTTCTTCACAAGAATCCATCTGGGAGAGGAAGGAAAGCTGTGTGGAGATTAACTAGAAAGTGGAAGGACTGAACTGCAGAAAGAATTGGAGGATGAAAGTTTGTGGATGGGGATTTTGGTGAGAGAGAGAGATATTTGGGACCCCCCCCCCCAAAAAAAAATCTATTTAAGGGAGAGAGTAAGAGTTCAGCAAAACTGGGTGGAGGCAAGGGGACTGAGGAGTATGATGGCTGTCAAGACCAGTCTGGAGATTATAAAGGGATAAACTAGTACTTAGGGTTCACAACCCTACAGTGGGAATAAAACTGAACATTTTGGGACTGGAATATGGAGGTGGAGTTGCAAAAGATTGTCCTGATGACCTCAGTACAACCTTCAGACAAGGCTGTGAGCAACCTGCTCTATCTGACCTTGCTTTGGGTGAGGCATTGGCGCCAGAGGCTTCTCCCAACCTTAGGCCTTGTGTGATTCTGTCACCTTACATCACAAGATGAATTTGGTACAAGAGGGTGGGCTATGAAGAATTCACTGTTTCAGTGAATTGTTCCATGAGCAGCAAAGCTTAAGAACTTTATTACAGGTTTGAGTCTGAGATATATTTCTTCACTACTGTGCTGTTCTTAATAACCCAAGAAATCCTGTTTTCCTCTTTATGCCCTTTACTCCACCCATCTGTCAGGAAATGTCGTGCCCTATCTGATGGGGCAGCTGTTCACTACCTAGCAAGCTGGATGAAGGTTGTGTTGTCACAGTTCTTTTGCCTGTAAGACTGTAATATGCCCTCTTATGAAAATTGCCAGATACTAGGAAAAACTTTGAGACTGCTCAAACTCAGTTGACATTAACCATTTGGCTTCAGAGATAATTTTTGGACATTTGGAAGCTGGTAGATCGTGTGATGTCACAGGCATTACTCTTAATAAATGAGAAAAAAATTAGTGGAAGACCATCTTGAGATGTGAGGAAATTACAGGCACATTTTGTGATGGCAAAACCTCATTAAGTTTGTGGTATTGCACCTGGGAAATTATCTTTCATGGCTTTGCAGATTTCTTGTCTGAACTGTTAAGAGTTGATGGGCCAGCCTTCTTTTCTCTTAAATGTATCCTTCTTAATGGAAGAAAGTTTTTGTTTGGTTTATGCAACAGCTTCCCTTCCAGAGTAAATAATTTCGGTCTACTAGAGTATTTAAGTCTCAGCATCCATGGCCTGTGTCTGTATGTTTCTCTGGTTTGTCTTTGGAGACTGAACCAGTAATTTATTAATATGCTGCTTTACTCAGAGCTACTACCCTCAGTGTGTTAAAACTAAAATAATCAATGTATGTTTGCTCATATTTATTAGTTTTCTTACTCTTTCAATAAAATTGAGCAGCTTGTGTACACCTTGTACGCTAAGGAAGCAGCTTACTGCCAGTAATCAAAAGGGTTTCCGCCTGTTTATTCTTTCACTTTTAACATTTACTTTCACATTCGGGTCCTTCTCTACTGCACCACACAGACGCTCTCGCAGGGTGGGGGTGGGGGTGTAGAAAATAAAAAAGGGCATGAGCGTGATGCCATTGGTATGGAACACCCCTTTGGTCAGTTTGGGTCACCTGTCCCAGCTATGTCCCCTCCCAGCTTCCTGAACGTTCCCCCCCCC
>VXBZ01002165.1:22779-244304 GCA_013399135.1 Heliornis fulica | reverse complement strand
CCTTCTTGTTAGCAGGGCAGCATGAAAAGCAGAAATGTCCTTGACTGCTTGACACAACTGACAACTTCAGCGTGTTATCAGCCCCGCTCTACTCCTGGCTCCCAAACATGGCACCATACCAGCTGCTAGAACAAAGATTAACTCTGTCCTAGCTGAACCCAAGACAACCTGCTTAAGCCAGTAAAAATACACAGGATTTAAAACAGGTTGACCATTCCTGAGCTTATAAGTCTGTTTTGCCTGATGTAGAAGTCGACTGCAAAGTAGGCTTTGTGCAGCTTGTGGGTACCTGCGAAGGGAAGTGGCGAGAGTGAGAAAACAATGTGTATCCGCATGCAGAAATTATCAACGGTCGGGATTCAGACAGTTTTTGCTGTCGTCTCCCCTTCCCTCATCACAGACACACAAGAATGGATGTCAACAAACACGTCCCCTTTTCGTATATTTCTGTTTCACATCATGTATAATATCTCAGTTTGACCTTTTATTGTCCAGTAATCCATTCAAGGTTAGTATTTCCAGTCTGTTCATTTTGTTGTTATTGTCAAATTACCAGAACTCTAGTTTGCAATTGATGTTTTATTTCAAAGATGTTCTGAAATCTTATATACTGTTCCATAGATCAGGGATTTTTTTGGGGGGGAAGAAAAATACAAAAAACAACCTTGGCAGAATTTTGTTTCTTAACCAGAGCAAATGCCACACGTTACCATTTACTTCGTTTTTAATCTAAGCAAATGTGATGAGATGCAGACTTAAAGCATTGCTTTTAGGTCAGTCTCTGGTGAACTTCCACGGTTTTCTATTAAGGTGCCCCCGTTCCCTCCCTGAGATTGTGGGTGCACCAGCTGATGGTCAGAGTAGGGCTTCTGTGAGCATGTCTGAGCCTTCTCCAGAGAGCTGTGCCAGGGTGTTCAGGGCTTTTATTTTAACTGACATGTCCCCTCATGTGGCTTAACAAATCCTCCTGTGTTGCCATTTCAGTTCAGTGTAACATTCCTGTGTTACCTTCTCCAGCTTTTCAGAGACTAAGCAGGCTTTGAGGCAGGATGCGTACCATAGACATCACCAATACCTAGACGCCTGTGCAGGGGTATTTCAGCACATCTTGCCGGTCTTAGCTCACTAGGATGAGGTATTTTGTGGTGTTTGCCTTGCAGTTTGTACTAAGAAGGCACTCTGCTGTGTGACACAGTCACTTCTTTTTCCCATCACTATTTTCCAAAACAGCGCAAGGTCAAGGGAAAAGGCAGCTGTGGTAGTCAGGGGTCAGAAGGGTTCTGGAAGGTGCCTCCTGCTACCAGCAAAGGGCTGATAATAGCCAGTCCTTGCCAGTGACCTAATTTGAAGGGAATCCTCCTTATACTCCATTAAAAATGAGTCAGTAAAATATTGCCATTCTTAATTTGACAGCTAGGAAGGGAGACTGGAAATTCTAGTTTTAATTTTATCAGAGAAGGTTGGTTCCCATAGATGAAAATCTGCTGTGTTTTTCCTTTGTGTTGTGGTGTGTATTTAGTGCTTTTCAAATTAAATGCTAATGGCATTTCTTTTAATATGCTCATAATTAATAGATTGTTATTTTTTAGGCTATTCTGGGATTATTTTGCCTCCATCACAAAATGCTGTGATTTTTAAAATTATTATTAGTTTTAATATTTTAATATTTTAACCCCCTTTTCTAGAGCATTCCATATGTTGGGACAATACATGATGGCCTTACTCCTGGAAATCAGATCGTGATACATGGAACTGTTCCAGATGATGCAGACAGGTAGTAGCTATGATGTCACTTTTTACATTGTGATCATGTGAACAAGAATGTAATTGATAAAATTTTTCCAGGGGTCCTACTTATGATGGCATGAAAAGGCTTGATCTAAATCCATGTGAATGTGTCAGAGTGAAAATAGGAATACAAGCTTAATTGGCTAATGAAAGCTCTGAGATGAGGAGGATGAACTGGATTTTGCTTTTTGGGGATCCTTCCTTCTCTCTTTTTGTTTTGTCTGCTTTGGCATTTATTCTTTTTCTATATCAGAGTATATGCTTGCCTGAAGAAGTTCTGTGAGACTAAGTAAGTTATCACTGAATGTGTTGCTTGAAGGAGTTAGCTTAAACTGGGGTAAGAAGGTACAAACTAGTGCACGTGCTCAGTATGGGTGGTCTGTTCCCGACTTTGCCAAAGGTTTGTTCGGTTATTTTATTGGGCACGATGGGAAGGAAGGTGGTGAACACGTCGGGACAGTTACCTGATAGGGGTGACAACCGCTGGGTAAATACCCAAGTATTTTAATTCATTGCAGTAAATCATGGGAGGACCATTCACAAACGTGTAGGAGTTGGACAAGTGTATGTCTGTGTTTTTTCCTTATCCTACAACCCTAGTTGTGCCTGCCTGTTCTGAGGCTCCACACTGAAGACACAGTTTATTGAGCTTTTAGGTGATTTCTTGACAGACTGAGCTGAATGTTATTTGTTTTATTTTATCATTAGGTTCCAGGTGGATTTACAGTGTGGCAGCAGCACAAACCCTCGAGCTGATGTGGCGTTTCATTTCAACCCCCGCTTCAAAAGATTTGAAACGTACATTGTTTGCAACACGCTGGAAAGGGAAAGATGGGGCTGGGAAGAGATCACTTATGAGATGCCCTTTCAGAAAGGGAAGTCATTTCAGATTATCATCATGGTTTTACGGGATAAATTCCAGGTGAGTCTGGGTCAGTTCTTTATTTGTAGCCAGTTGTTTCGCTAATTGGCTTCTCTGTTTCCCAGGTATAGTGTAACTACAGAAATGCTTAGAGGTTTTTCTTTAAAGAGGTGCAAAGTAAATCAGAACTTTAATTTTCAGCCCATATAAATGCCTGCTGTGGCTAATGGCTACTCCACCCTTCCCTTCTTAAGTGCAAAGGACCTTAACTAAGACCTTAAGATAAATCTGTTTTGTGTCTAGTGTAGCACAGCTGTTGGAGGGAACCTAAAGAATGTAATAATCATTTGTCACAGACCGCACAGGTTCTGGAGCTGAAGGTCCTGTCTATCCAATCTCATTTCTTTTTGCAATAAGGTCACCCAGCTAGCTGACCAAGGGAAACCAGTTGATGTTAAATGTTTTCATTTTGGTAAGTTTTGCGATACTGTGTCTCAGTATCTCTGGGTATAACTAGACAAAGCCATAACGCACTGGGTGAGCACTTGGCTGACAGGTCGGACCCAGAGGGTGGTAGTGAATAGGGTTATATCTGGCTGGTGGCCGGTCACTAGTGAGGTTCCCCAAGGTTCCATTTTCAGCCTAGTTCTTTCTAGTATTTTCATAAATGACCTGGACATGGGACTAGAGGGTGTCTTGAGTAAATTTGCAGATGACACCAAATTGGGAGGAGCTGTTGACTGAGGGTGGAGAAGCCTTACAGAGAGACCTGAACAGACTGGAGAGCTGGACAGTCACCAACATCATGAAGTTTAACACGGGCAAGTGCCGGATTCTTATCTGGACATGTTCCTGTGTGCTTTAATCTAGGTGATCTGGCTCAGGCAGGGGGGTTGGACTGGATGATCTTTTGAGGTCCCTTCCAACTCCTGACATTCTGTGATTCTGCACCTGGCAAGGGGAAACCCTGGCTATGGATACAGACTGTGGGATCGGATGCTGGAGGCCAGCCATGCTGAGAGGGATTTGGGGGTCTTTCTTGACAGCAGGTTAAACGTGGGCTAGCAGTGTGCCCAGACGGCTGGGAGGGCCAACCGTATCCTGGGGTGCATCAAGATGGTCTGATCTTGATCTGGTCTGGGGAGGTGATTGTCCTGCTCTACACTGTGCTGGTATGGCCTCACCTTGAGTACTGTGTACTCAAGGTGAGGCCATACTTTGTGCAGCTGTACTTTGGGCACCACAGTACAAGAGAGACATTAAACTGTTGGAGAGGAGGGCAGTGAGGATGATGAAGGGTCTGGAGGGGAAATCTTACGAGAAAGGCTGAAGTCCTTTGTTTTGTTCAACCTGGAGAAGAGGAGGCTGAGGAGAGGCCTTATTGTGGTCTGTAGCTTCCTGAAGAGGGGGAGCAAAGGGGCAGGTGCCAATCGCCTCTCTTTGGTGACCAGTGACAGAACCTGAGGGAACAGCACGAAGCTGGGACAGAGGAGGTTTAGGCTGGATGTTAGGGAGAAGTTCTGTACTGAGTGGGTAGTCAGGCACTGGCACAGGCTCCCCAGGGAAGTGGTCACAGCACCCAGCTTGGCTGAGGTCAGGAAGCATCTGGACGATGTGCTCGGTGACATGCTCTGACTTGGCTGGCCCTGTGTGGAGCCTGTAACAATAGATTCTATTAGATTGGTAGTGCCACATTGGTAAATGACCAGGAGATAAACACAAAAGGTGCAAAATGCAGATTTTAGTGCAGTCAAATCTCCATCATAGTGATGCAAAGAGATATGGAATTGTGGATGAGCTGAGCTTAGTGGCCCTGAAATTTCTAGGAGGTTCCCTACTTCTGTATCAAACCAGAGATGCACGCATACAGTTTGGTACCTGGCTGGTGTAATGTATGTTTAATTTTGCTTTTGTTTCCTGTCTCTTTAGGTGTCTGTAAACAAGAGGCACCTGCTGCTCTACAACCACAGAATTAGTCTTGAAAGAATAGACACTCTTGGAATAAGTGGCAAAGTGTGGATAAAAACTATAGACATTGTTTTTAATGTAAGTTTCACAGACAACTGATTTGTTCTATTCCTTTTGACATCCTTGGCAAACCACAGAATAGGATTTGTGGGGAAAAGGAAGTAAAGAAAAGCAGCTGCACAGTCTAATGTCACTACCAAGACTTTTTTTCCCCAGTATTTAACATGTGAGTCTCATGTGATGATCTCCATCTTCCTGTTTTAGCCTTCAGGTTAGGGGCAAAAGGGTGGCAGAGTTCACAGCTTACGGAGGTGACAGGAGACATGGTGTAGGAATTGCTTGGAAACTGGATTTGGAATGGGTTATACTTCTCAGTGTTGCTGGAGTTCCAAAAAGAACTCTGAGTGTCAGGTTCAGCCCCTTGTGTTTTACCTGCTGAAATTACTGACCCATTAAATCGAGTGGTAAGTAGGAGTGTATGTTTACTTCTGGGGAGCAAGAAGAGGTGTTCACCACTTTGTGGTTTGACTTGCACTTGGACCAGACTGCAGTGAATTTAAAATGCAGGCAGTGCAGCGTTTCTTCTCAGCTGACAGCTCTGCTGGTGAAAATAAACCAGTAAGGAGGAGTTGAACACGTTTTCCCCTGCGCAGAAGGAGCAGCCTTTCTGCTCTGGAAGGATGAGACTTCTGGGGCAGAAACAGAAGGTGATAAATTCCAGGGAGGACAGAAGGTGGATGCCTTTTCCCTTTCTTCCTGCCACTCACTAAGGCAGCCTGCCTACTCCTGTGCAATATTCTGGGTCTCTTCTCTCCCATCCTTACTACGTGGTGAGCAAAGCTTGGGTCTCTTGCTGCCAAATACCAGGTCTAACTCAGGGCAGCAGACTAATAACTGCTGACAGAAAGTGGAGTTTTGGACCTGAACAGAATGGAGTCTCAGCATTAAAGATAGATCTGTTCACTATTTGCAAAGTCTATATACAGACTTTTATGGGCATGTTGCTAGAATATTGTTACTTCAAAGCTGTCCCAGTCCTGGTCTTGGAGGACTGACTCCGAGAAGAGCTTGGGGGCAAGCAGGTGCTGTAGGATGGCTTCTGTCCCAAGCACAAAATGAAACAGCGTTGCTTATCTGTGGTTACCAGTGCTCGGTCCTTTGGGGAAGAGAGGAACGGGCAAAGGTGATATATTTTTTTGCCCTTTTTTGTCTTTACCTCAAATGTACTCTTATGAGAAGGAAGAGAGAGGCTTGTCTTAAAATAAAACCTGAAGATAAAATCTGCCAGAGCTAGGCTGGAACGAACTCTCTGCATGACTGTGTTGCTCATATGCCCTTCCCACGGGAAGGGATAGGGATGCAGTGGGCTGCTTAGAATCCCAGTGCCCGCTGCTGGGACCTACCCCAGTGAGGAAAACTCAGTGGGTGCCCTCAGATGCTAAGTGTTTTAACAGTGCTCTGACTGTTAAATAAAGATTCAAACTAATGAGGTGGTTTTTAGAAATCTCAATTTAGCTTCAGCAGTTGATCTTCAGGCCTTCTCCTTTGTTTGTAAGGGGTCTGGTAATTTTTTTCTGGACCATAGCCCTACATTTCTATGTTAACAGCTGACCCTTCAAAGGAGCACAGGTCCATATACGGTTCTAAATCAACTGTATGTTAAAGTTTTATGATGTTGGCAGTGCCATCCAAATATCTCTTTTTCTGCAAGCTTTACAAGGCTCTGTGTGATCATCTCTAGGGGTAACTAAGATAAACACAGAAAATATGTGTGTAAAAGATTGACAGGTCTCCCTGTTTTATGATAAGCTAGCTAATATTCGGTTTTTTTTCATTTGTAGGGGGGAATGCCAGATGGTTCACAGCTTGTAAGTATCTCATGTAGACTTGTTGCAGATGTTAATAGTAAAAAAATCTGAAATAAATACATCTGAGTTTTTCATGATAAAACATCCATGGAACAAGGGAATTGATAATCTACTGGAAGGTGGTCGTCATTGAGGTTTTGTAGAGATTAATCCTCTCTGCTGCTGCTAGTAAAAGTGAAGCTATTAAAAGTTAAACCATAT
Source organism: Heliornis fulica (assembly GCA_013399135.1). Classification (NCBI taxonomy): domain Eukaryota; kingdom Metazoa; phylum Chordata; class Aves; order Gruiformes; family Heliornithidae; genus Heliornis; species Heliornis fulica. Next base: position 237,617 of record VXBZ01002165.1, on the reverse strand, counting down.
AGAGAACCTGAAATATAAATTCAATATCCACAGCCATAGGCAGAAAAATATTAAGTGGAGTAGTCAAAACTTTAAAGGACCAAATTACATCAAAAACCTTTTTTCAAATAAGCATGCTTCGTTCTCCCACCCAAAGGAACACCTGCAAAACAAGTGTCCTGCAGTCATGCTAAGCCAAATGTCCATATGTACAGAGTGTATCTAGCCTGTCTGGCTACTCTCCCTCTTGCTGACAGGCCCAGGCTTGCCCTGTGGCCACTTCCGGTGGGTGGACACAACCATCACACCCCAGGGTTGGAACTCACCCATCACTAGAACTGAGTGCTCATCATTTGGCGAAATGCTTTACAGGCAGACGGTGTTCGGATGAGTGAGGACCATGCTTAAACTGAAAAGGGTTTTGAAGCCAGGAATGTATAGAAATGGAGTTTGTGGAGAAGGTGGAAATGCAGCAAGAGCCATGATTTTACTTGTGTTGTCACTTGACAACAGTTGTCTTTTCAAAACCGAATCACATCACTGTTGTCATTTGTGTGACTTAAAGTTTTAAAAAGCACAAAATACTCCATTCACTCTCATTTCCCTGATCAACATTTCTAAAACAATGGAGGGGGGAGGGGGAAGTAAATAGAACCTATAATTAATCTGTCATTATGAACGAGTGCCAGGAGGCACCACTGGCTACTTCTAGTACGTAGGCAGCTGTAGGACTGCACACCTAGCATGAGTCTTGCTCAAAGCATAACTGAAGCTTTCAGGGGGGAGAGGTCAGGATGCCTGAGTAATTGTGTGCAGGACCTTTCCTGCTTACTTCCTCTCCTCCCCCTCTTTCCACAATTAGTGGTGTCAGAAGTAGTTGTAAATAATGTTTATTTTGAACCCAAGGTGGGTTCTAAAGAAAAAACCCAACAGATTGATGTGCTTATCTCAGTGTAGCTTTTCCACTGTCGTGTTAGTGTGCCAGATACATGTTGGTCAGAATAACTCGAGGTATAAGTGCTGATTCACAGTGGTAGGCCAAATTTCTTTCTGCTGTAGTGAAGCCCAACTTGTGGATTGAAAATAGTAAGTCATGTTCAAAGTTTTTACTGGTCGTCTACTTCCAGGAAGTTCCTTATGTTAGGATACTTGACACTGCACTTCGTCCAGGATGCACAATTGCCATTAAAGGAGAAGTGAATAAAAACCCAAAGAGGTAAGTGTTACTGAATTATTCTGCTATTTAACTGAGCTACTCTTGAGAATGAGTAGGCTTTTCCATTGCCTCAGTATATCCTTCCTCACTTGCAACTTTGCACCTGCAATCACCTGCAACTACAGTGCAGTTTTCTCTGGAACCTGCAGGGTACTGCTTTAGAGAGGACTTAAGAACAGCTCCATTGTGAAAAGTGAAGGTAAAACCCAGCGTCTTACCTACTAAATCTGCATCGTGCCCAGATCTGTGTCTGTGTGTAGGGCTTCCATTGTGCAAGACAAGCGAACACACGAGTCACACAAAGACAGCTTGCTTCCCAAGAGCTCCAGGACTGAGGGAACTGTCACAAGGAGATGGCAAATGAGCCAGCGAGAGGAGTTGACGGTGTGCTCTGCATGTTGCAGTGTTTCTCTGAATACTTCTGGGGCTGCCTCCTTGGGGACTGCAGGAGCATGAAGGTGCTCAGTGTGACAGTTGAGTGACGAAAGCTGATAGGGGAGTACGAGCTGTAGCTTTGGTAGCAAATTGGGAACAGTGGGTCGTGAGGACGTTTTCCAGAGTGATTTAAAGGGAGTGAGGGAAAGAGGAAGTGCAGCACGATCAAAACTGAGCTGGGGAAATGTGTGTGCTTCAGCATGCTCTTGGCTTGAAGGGTGGTTTTGGCTCTGTGGAAACCTGCCTAAAGATGAGTCATTCAGTACAAGTGACGAGAAGCATGTTCTTGGTATTGTGTGCATGCCCTGCACTCCTGCTTCCTCGGACCTGGTGTCTTCCCTGCAGCTGAACACCACTCAGAGCTCATAATACTGGCACTCAGGGTCTTGAAACCCCTTTTGTGTTTGTGCTTTTAAAGCTATAGATTTTTATCCAGTTTGTAAGTTATGTCTTTCCCTCAGTTGACACAGTTATAGATGTTCTTTTTTCATTGTGGAAAGAAGGACTTCACAGCTCGGAGGCGTGGCCGTTGCTGTATTTTGTATCTGGACTTAGGAATTCTAGGCTTCTTAAAGGAGGGAAATCGCCTGACAGCTGGAGCTGATCTGGGGGAGGAGTACTTCTTCTTCAAATGCAGTGCGGTCTTTGGCACGGGTTGAAGCATTCCTTCAAGTATGAGACTTCCCTCCGATCGCTCTGCTCCAGAGCTCCCCTTGAGGAACCCTGCGATGTGGACATGTTTTGAGTCTGCAGAGTATTCATTCAGCTTGGGCAGAGTTATGCTGCTGGTGTGGTTTACCTCACTCAGGTAGCTGAGCACCAGACTGCCACTCGCTCACTCTGCACCCAGCAGGATTAGGGAAAAAAGTTGAAGGGTAAAAACTCGTGGGCTGAGATCAAGGCAGTTTAACAGGTAAAGCAAAAGCTGCACCCAAGCAAAGCAAAACAAGGAATTCATTCCCCACTCCCCATGGGCAGGCAGGAGCTCAGCCATCCCCAGGAAAGCAGGGCTTCATCAGTACTTGGGAAGGGAAACACCATTACACCCAGCATTCCCCACTTCCATCTTATTCCCCCAGTTTTATACACTGAGCAAGACATCATATGCTATGGAACATCCCTTCGGTCATTTGGGGTCAGCTGTCCCCTCACAACTCTTGTGTACCTCCAGCCCACTCACTGGCAGGGGAATGTGAGAAGCAGCAAAGGCCTTGGCGCTGTGTGAGCCCTGCTCAGCAGTAAGGAAACCAGCCCTGTGTTATCAGCACTGCTCTCAGTACAAATGCAACCACAGCCCCATGCTGGCTACTGGGAGGACAATTAACTCCATCCCAGCCAAAACCAGCACAGCTGCCTACAAAGCAACACATTGTATGCATGGTGTCCCACCATTCTTAAATGTACAGCAAATCATCAAACTATCAGAATCTAACCAGTTTGTTGGCAGAAAGAATATGGTGTGTTTAGGTATAACAAAGCCTCCCACTCGCACTGCCCGAGTTCAAAGGAGGAGGTGGTGGAGCAAGTAGTGCCATACGGTTCTGTGACAGTGTCGCTTCCTGGTGTGTTAGGGGAGCATCACGTGGCCAGCTCAGCTCAGTACCTCCTTGCTGAGGCGTGAACAGAAAGCCATGAGGGATGAAATAAATGTAGCAGCGTCATGTCATACACTTGCCACCTCCTGCAAAGGTTTCTGTGTGAAGGAGACAATTGCATGTTAACTGCCTGCTGGGTTCTTCTGGTCAAACACAGCCCTGGCTCCAGCTCTGAGTATTGCCCAAGAGCTCGATAAATAGCATAGACTGCTGCATTGTGTTTTTAAACCCTTGGTATAGTAAACTTCAAAAAAATATCTTCCAGCTTTGCGGTAGACTTGAAGTCAGGTGACTCCAATGACATTGCACTACATCTGAATCCACGGATGAAAAATAAGGTTTTTGTGAGAAACTCGTACCTTCATGACAGCTGGGGAGAAGAAGAAAGAGGAGTTGCTCATTTCCCTTTCAGTCCAGGGATGTACTTTGAGGTAAGATTAGCTGAAATACAGCATCAAGCTGGTAGTTCTGCTAAAAGCATTAGCAGCGATGCTTAAATGTCATGCTGCTAATAAAGATTTACATAAAACTGCCATTCCTGTATTTCAGTGCACGTCAATGTGAGAATATTTAGGATTAAATTATACCAGAGGGAGCAGAGATTTGGTTTTAATGAGTTTTCTTTTTTCAGTAGTTGGAAGAATTCAGCCTGGGTTCAGAACGAGTTCTAATTGAACTGAGTTGGACTCCATGATCCTTGCAGGTCCTTTCCAACTGGAGTTGTTCTATGAATGTTACTGAAGCTTCACTTCTTTAAATGTTTCTTCTGCATGAAACACTCTTTGTAACAGAGGCAGGTCTCCTCCAAGTCTAGGCTAGATCATCAGGTGGTTTTTCATGTCTTACCTGAGGTTAAAATTTAACTCTTCTTGCTTTTCAGCTGATCATTTTCTGTGACGCCCACCAGTTCAAGGTTGCTGTTAATGGTGTTCATACTCTGGAGTACAAGCATCGTTTTAAACAACTGGAAAAGATTAACGTCGTGGAAGTCACGGGAGATGTTCAGTTGTTAGATGTGAGGAGCTACTAGTTATTATCAGTCAGCACAAGAATTACACATCTTCTAATGAGAGTGCCTTTTGTCAAGGACAAACAGGTGCTGACTTGCACTGAGCCTGCCTTTATCTGTCTAGGCTCCTGCATCTGCCACCCCGAGTTAGGTGAGTACCAGACCTGCTAACTGCGAGATTAAATCCTCCCTTACTTTCCTGGCAAGCTAAGTGTTATCATCTCAGATCAATCTCCCGTAGCGCGGAACCTAGCAGTGCGAAAGGTAATGCATCATACAACTGCACTCAGAGTGCACACAGAACTACTACTCTGTACTCCTTGGTAGCATACATTCAATATTCTTGTGAGTAGAAATGAGACTGGGGTAGGATCCGAAGGTGTGCTTACCCATTCCAAAAGGGACACTGATAGTTCATTAAAAGAATTATGAAGTATGCTCTTCTGCTTCTCAGTTTGTATTGGCACCTGAAATCGTTTTACTGAGGCTGGCTTAAGCATACAGTTGACCCATCAGATCTGGAGAAAAGCAAGGAGGAATTTCATCTTTCTTCTCAACCTACTGCTTCTACTACCTTCTCTGACTCACATGGTTATACTTATCAGCTCCTGCTAGTAAGTGTCTTAAATCAAACATATGGCAGCATTTCTAGCTTTCAGTTTTCCGAAGTGAAACAAATGATCTAGCTGGGTCCAGTTTCAGTTTTGAAAGCTTGTTCGATCCGAAGCGGCTCTTGAGTTGAGATTGCTTGGGCACTAAAGTACAGTTCTGTGTGTTTCATTTTCCAAAAAATATGTGAACTCAGGTACTCCAGGCAGGCTTTCAGCTAAGACTCAGCAGGGAAATAGAGAATGTGTCCTTTTCTAGTCGTGTGTTAAAATGCTGTTGTTCTGAAACAAGTTCTGTTCAACCTGTTTTCTGTACTAATGTCAGTCTTAATTTTTATACTTTTTTTTAAAAAAAAAGTTGCTATTGCTGTCAATACATGCCCGAGGGATGTTCCTATTTAACTGCTGCTAACAAGTAAAGCAATTTCAATAATAAGATGTACCATAACAGACTCTCTAAGATAAATTACCAGATTTGATGTATAAAAAGCATAAATAAAATACAGTTTTGAACTGTACTTTTCTCCAAGTGTAGCTGAGTAACTATGGTCCCTTTTGGTCTCTGTATTTTGTATTGTGCTGTGCCTATCCCTTGGCTGGCTGATTGCAAGAGACAGTAGGCAGCTCCCACTGGGTAATGGCTGTGACACTGCTTGTGGTCATTGCCTTTATCCAAGAGCTCACCAGGCAGTCCCCCTGTGAGCATCCTTTCATTAGCAGACATGATTAGTAGTTGTTTTAAGAAATTACTGTTAGAGCATGAATGACTGCACTGGGGTAACCTTTCCGCAGCTGGGATCTGTGTGGCATGAGGCCTGTTTCTAGCACCTGCTGGGACCAAGAAAATCCTCTGCAGTGGTAGTGGTAACTGGTCTGGCCTTTGCAACCATACTTTACAGAGTCCAGGTGCTGTTCTTATCAGTAGTGTACTGAACCAGCAAAAATTCACAGAACTGGAGGAGTGGGAAGGGACCTCCAGAGATGAAGTCCAACCCCCCTACCAAAGCAGGTTCCCTCGAGAGCATCTTCTGGTGCAAAACAAGTGGTGAGGGTTGTTTTGTAAGCTCATTAATGCAGCAAGCAAAGACTAAAAAAAGCAGGTTTTTCTCCTATGTCACTCCTAGTTTGTTGTTACTTCCTTTTTGGCATCTTCTGTGGGTTCACTATTTTCCTTCCCTAAAAAATGACAGAAAGGCAGATTCTCAGGATTGCGGTGCCACAGTCCCATGCTGACGGTGTAGCATGGCAGCCTCTCCCCAGGGCCAGTGGAATGCAGAGTCTCACCTACCATGATTTGTGCCCAGCTATCCAAATCTGTTCATAGCTTGCTCTGGTTGCCCAGTGTCTGTTAAGAGCAGCTAGGGACAGGCACCAGGAAAAGGCCCTAGAGCATCCAGACATAATAAAGCCAGATCCTTTCACAATATTTTATTAAAAAGTTACAATATAATAAAAATTAGAATACAGTTTGCCTGTAACACTGTCTGTTTTGTGTTAGCTTCACATATGCAAGATTCAAAACCAAAGGTGATTGATTGATAAATTTAGAAGTAGCTTTGGAGGGGTTCTCCCAAAATGACTTCCAGTTGGTGAATCGTCCTCTGACACTGCTGTTCAACTTCTTCACATTCATCTAGACAAAGCAACAGAGCAGGTATTAGTGATTACAGAGTTACCCCAGGAAGGCTTCATCACTCCTCAGGGCTAGGACGGTCTTTGACCATCAGGTAGAAAATAATTATTAAAAAAATATTTTGGCATGGCATATTTCTACTCCAACACTGATCTAACACCCCCAACTGGAGAGCGGCGTACAGGCCGTAATGCTGAAGAAACTACCGTGAGTTAATGGAACATCACTTATTTTTTGGTGGTAGGCACTAAAGCTGCTGTAGAACATCATTACCTTCCATGAGCTCAGCTAAGAATGGAATAGATTCAGGTAGCAGGACCAGGTAGTTCTCCTTCAGTTTTTGTGCAACTTCTACCACAGCGAGCAGAGCGGCAAATCGGACCTAAACCAAAACAATATTCTTTGTAAAGAAACAAATATTACAGTATCATTCCTGTTTTCTCCCTCTCCCCCACCTTTCCCCATATACATTTGTAAATGTGTTTTCCCTATTGAAGGGAATTACTTTTAGGCTAATTTGAATCTTAACATCTGGATCAAGGTGATGTCAAAGGGAAAAAAAAAACAAGCTGCAAGAAGCAGGTATGTTGCTGGAAGTCACTTGATAACAGTCTTTAACTCCCCATTACAATGCTTCTCTGGTTCCACCATATTGAAGGACTTGGCTCAGTACAGCAGAAAAACCCGAGTGCGTTGCACATCACCTGTCAAACAGGAGTCTTGACAAAGCACAATAAACAGGCCTGAAGGTGGATTAGAAGGGGAACTGGAAGATGGTTACTTCTGTGTCCCCTCTGGCCACGCACAGAGGTTAGCTCTTATGCCAGCAGCTACCAAGCCTTTACAGAGCCCCAAGCAGGCACTGTGGGAAACAGCCCCACGTGGAGTACTGGCTGCTTGCACTGAGAGCAGAAGGCTACATTGTGTGCATCTCTCTAGAGCTTGTGAGAAGCATAGTACAGCATCAGGATTTTAATTCAGACTAGTATTTTAGCTAATACACTCAGGGTTTTAGGGTGCTGTTCCCCTTTTCTAATGCAACAAAGAAAACCAGTTCAAATGTTGATAGCTCCCAACCTTAGGAGACGGGTGCCTCATTTTCAGCAGGATTTGGTAGTTCAGTGGTTTCCAAAGAGAATCGTCTGCCATTGCCACTGAAAACTGAGCTATGCAGGGCAGCAGGTGTGCTGTCACTCTTTCCTGGAACTTCTCATCTCCTCCAAGCACGTTTTCCAGCTGCAGAAATAAAAAGCTTGTCACGCAGACCCAAGCTCAGATAAACGCAGCCATAAGCACTTGTAGCTTTCACTTTTGGGTTACTCAAGAGTTACATCAGAAAAGAGCAGTGGGAGTGCCACTGGGCTGCACATGCTCAACAACATGCATGAACTTTACGGAATGAAGACATTTAGAGAAAGGACTAGAACCATTACTAATCCAGAGCCTGTGGCAAAGCAGTACTCGGTGTAGCCCAAAGCCAACAAACTCGTTCCTCACATTTTTTTCAAGGGCGAGATTGAGGCCCGATAGTTAAGAACAAATAAAAATCTTTCAGATGGGGAAAAATATTCTGCTGTTAATTAGGGGTTTTTGTGTTTGTCAATACCTGATCAACCAGAGGCATCATCAAGGTTTCTGCCCTTTCCTTACTCAGGAACTTCTGGGTGTCAAACAGGAAGAGCTTGTGCAGACAGTTCACAGTGAACTGCAAGAGCAGACAGCTCTTTTCTGTGCTGTTCTCCGAGTCAAAGAAGGCTTCATCTACAGATCAGTCAGGGAGAAAAAATCATCACCAAAATGAAAACACAGAACTTCCCCACAACAGCAACGTGTTAGCTTGTGAAGGCAGCTAAAGGATGTACTACATAGTAACTGTGTGCTCACTCCTCAGGGCCATGAGGTGGATGCAGTATGTTAACTGGTTTTTAGCTGATGCCCTGGCAGGTCTGACACTGCTGTCCACAGTCGGATGGGGATAAAATAGCATGTCCACAAGCTACAGGAATAGTGCTTGGCCATACCTGTGGGCACGGAGAATTTCTTCAGATCACTACAAATGGGATGGGCAAAGAAAAAACCTCCAACCAAAACCCAACAAGCAGAAACAAGTCACCGTGTTTCCACACAACTTTATTCTTGTGGAACTCACTGGGACTGACACAGAAAATTTACAAGTGGTCTCAACTTCATACTGGTAGCCCAGAGCTCGAAGATGAAAAATGTCCTTTGTTTCTTTCAGAATAAGAAAGATGCCTTATTTATAAGGGAAAGAAGAGAGAAACGAGGGGGTTGTGCTGGAAAGTAAATCTTTTAAGACTCAACTTCTGGCAACTCTGATCAGCCTCTTCCAGCGACTGGAGTTGGTCTGACAACGCCTCTCTCTGGTTAGTAGCCAAGAACTTACCAGTTTTCGCAGTGTTGACCTGGTTCAGCGTCTCGGCAAATGGCTTCACTAAATGACCGGCAAACAGGGTGAAGAGACCCTTGAGCTTGTCTGCGATGCAATCTGCTATTCGGTGGAATGTCAGCAGCCTGTCCTTTAGGGTAGACTCTGTTTTGGACCAATCAAAGAGCTGAAAGTGAAAGGCAAATTAGCTCTTTCCTGTCTGTGGCCTGGAAAATAGAGATATGCTGATGCAGATGAGTAAAACTTCTTACCTTGAAGAAGAGGGGTCTGAAAGAAGCCTCCGAAAGTTTCATGACCATACTTATCAGACAATCAATAATATACATCTCTGTCTTACCAACTTCCTCCAAATCATCCTAGAAAAAAGTAGAAAATGTATTTCCAAGGCAGAAGTGTAAGAATTTGAGCTTTCAAAGCACCTTATTATGTCTGTTTCAGACTAAATACCTAACCGTGATGTTTTCTACCCTGAGAATAATTCTGGCACCGAGGATTTGATATCCAAAGTTTCAGAGCACGTACTCCACAGAAGTACTAGTGCTTCTTACAACAGCAGCAGACAGAGATAGCATGCAGAAGTTGAGGTCCCTCTGTTCACCCCCCTGAACAAGCCACCTGGGCATGCTCTGTTCGGAAATCCAGGGCCTTCATGAAAAATGCTGTCAGCTCAGACTGATGGGAGATCAGGTGCTCCTTCTCCATAGCAACGATGTGCTCCTTCAGAATGTTCATAAGGGAACCCAGGCAATTCTGCCAAAACAAAAGCAAAGGGATGGCAACTGAGATACTGTTGGGAACTGACTGAGTGGGCTAGCGAGGGGCAAGATGTTGGGAGGGGACACAGCTGGGACAGGTGAATTGAATTTTATCCTGCTTTTCTCTTTTTTTCTCTTTCATTTTAACTGTAGTGCAAAAGAGTGAAAGAAATCCTTACCTTCCTGGTATCTGTCACTTGGCTGTAACACTTTGTAACTGCAGGCAAGAGTATTCGGGCAGGAAGCCTTGTAGCTAGGATAGTTCTCAACGACGTTACCCGCAAGCTTATCTGGGAGGAAGGACCAAACTTGGCCACAATCCTTTCCAAGCGGACAACCTGTCAGGAAATCCAACAGAAGTCAGGCATGCTTAAAACAACTCAGTACCTTATCTTACAGTAGTTGTCTGCTGCAAGTGTCAGGTGGCAGTTTTGCTGTTTGCAGCATGTGGAGCACCTTACACTCGGACATCTGTGTAAGAGCTTTGCTGCCTTCAGGAGGCAAACACCGAAAGACCATGTCAGTAGCAAGGGGGCAGATTTACCCTAAACAGAGCTGTTATGTACACATTTGATGAGCAATGTAGATACTATGTAGATATTATAGAATGATCCTTCAGTATTCATCTTTTTCAAAGAGGCAAACTACAAGCTAATGGAGGGAGGAGTAGGAGATGCTCTTAGATTCTGTATCTTATGAGAGCTGGCCCACCTGCAGCAAGCAATCCAAGAGGTAAGGACTAAGGAAGTGCGCTAGTGTTTCTGAAACCTTCAGCAGAGCAGTGATGGCACTCAGCAAGTAGATCTCATTGGAGACCAGCTCCTTCTTACTTTTTAAAGTCTTCAACAGTGCTGGCATCAGCCTGGGAATAATAAAGAGAGGTGAAACCACTGACCATTTGGAAGCACATCTTCAATCACAGAAACCTATCTGTTAAGCCTCCAGGGACAATTCTCACATGAATTTGGGAAAAAGCATTATTCTGGGCTGTGTTCCATTCTTTCTTTTTAAGCCAATGAAGGATATTAGGTTTAGAATCAGTGAATGGTTTGGGTCAGAAAGGATCTTTGAAGATCTTTGAAGATCATCTAATCTGACAAGTTCCATAGGCAGGGACATCTTTCACTAGAACAGGTTGCTCAAAACCACACCTTCAGTTTAAAGATTTAATGACCATGAGAGACTTGTATTTGTAGTGAGATTAAAAAGTCTTAAAAGCAACAAGTCAGATGCTTGAATTCTTCTTGCACAGGAAGAATAAACTCATGTAGCATGCAGGGTTTCCAACCATACTGGATTCTCATGCACCTCAGTGCAACCTCTTCCAGAATGAAAGTAGAGCACGTGGTCTGACTGAGTACAGCCACAGGACCACCTCTCTGTTCATGGAGCAGACTCCCTAAGGAACGCTACTGATCAGAAAACCCTCAGTTTCCCTGCCACCTCCTTAGTTCTATGGCCAGGAAGCCTGTTCAAGCATGGCCAGGCTGTCACTTGGCCTCATCAGCACTCCTGCAGTCACGCATTTCAGTGTAACTACTGCCTGCGGCGGCTGGTTCTGTTAACGAGAACCCAGCAGTACCTTGGAAGCTGAGGTATTGCTTGGGCTTTCAGCATACAGGTGACTTCAGCTATGCAGAGCAAAGCACTTCCCATCACATTCTTTTCTTCCTTCTCTGAAGAAATTAGATCAATGGCAGTTTTCAGAACTGCTACAAATGGCGCTGGATTTTCTGTGCCAAAACCTTTGCAGAGTAGCTTGAGGCTGAACAAAGCAGTCTGCCTGTTGATGGCTTGCTCCTCCTCTTCCTCCTTTCTTTTACACTGCACAATAGCAATGAGCTCAGGAACAAGGTCCAAGAGCTGCAAGATCTAGGAGGTAAAGAGAACATACACGTGAGGCATTCAATTAGAAACTCAGAACCTGTGAGGTAACTCTGGGCAGGTAACTTAGGTCTCGCCAGACCTGGCACTGGTACCTGACCTCTCTCCATCAAGCAAACCTCCCCTACATCAAACTTTCTCTGTTTACTTCTGCTAAAGGAATCGAGTGGAACCATGTCACCTCACCTGGCTCTTCTGCCACTTTGTGCGCTGCTGCACCTTATTGTTCAAAAGGTCCATCGCCTTCCGTCTCACAGACGGGAGCTGATTCGTCATTAGTCCCCTAATTACAGGGATGAAGGTTTCTGTTGGCAATAAGGCATTGACCTACAAGAAAACACAATCAAAACAAAACCATAAATGCTTTTCTGTGTACTATGACATAGTAGCCTCCAAATAAAAGCCAGACACACTTTCTTCAACTTCCCACACATGTTTCAGGGTCAAAGAAGAGCACACAAGGTAGCAATGCGTATGTGTGGCGAGCAAAAGAACAACGCGGGTTCCAGTTACAGTCCTGGAACACAACAGTTTGTTCACCGGCTGCTAACCAGCCAACACCCACCAGCCCCAAGACTTTCTCAGGAATTCCTTTTCTCTACACCTGTGAGCAGGGACTCCTTACCCTAAAATACTTCTGATAGTGGCACCCTGTGCATGTACATCACGTAAACTGGAATATGCTTCAGAGGCAAAGGAAAAACAAAAGAGAATTCCCAGGCTGGGCAGAGTCGCACACTCCCCAGCAGCAGTGAGACAGCCAGCCCAATTCTACAAATACATGTCTGATCAGATAAAGGTTAGAAAGGAAAGCATAGGACTTTTTTCTCCATTTCAGTTCCACATAGAAATATAAGCACTTCCCTTAGCATCAGTTAAAACATTTTAAGAGTTAACAGTGGGAAATGCTTCCAAAAGCCATTCTTCTCCACCAGGGAGAGAGTGAAATGTCTGCTTCTGGCCAGCAGAATACTAACTAGAGGAAATAAGCATTACTCATTTTGATGTGTTTCTTCTGTCTAAGCTGTTAACTGTAGATATTGCAGGTGCTAGATGAAGAATTTAAACAATGATGCACCGGGTTGCAGACCATCCCATAAAGGCTAGTACTAATCCAACAAGAAATCCTACAAAGTGCAGTCATGCAAACAAGCAGAAGTGGAAAAGTCCCATTGCTGACACGGGCCTAATGAGACATACCTTATCCAGCATGTCATAGGACTTGTTAAGCAGAACCCTCCAAAATTTGGCTGTTGGCTTGTCCACATTTCCTTCCACTGAGGATGCCACGGTGTTTATATAGCGAAGAACTTCTTCTAATAGCCTAGATGGAAAAGAAGCATCTTTTAATAAGTAACACAAACACTGAAGAAGTCTACTTAATGTCTGGAAAGCATCAAATTTCACAAAACAGCAACAAAAAAGGAAAATAGAACACCTAATAGCATAGCATAAGGAAAATCACTTGCACATTACAGAAGTCTGCCTGGTACCACCAAATTAGCATCTACACACAGCAATACTTCTACTTAAGAAGTCTGCTTTAAAACAAAAACAATCCTAGAAGACACAGAGGTTTCAAACCAAGCATTTAAGGAACATGGCATTTAAACTCTATACACTGTTTCACTTAGAACAGACATAAAAGCTAAGGCTCCACAAAAGAAACCTTCCATTTGGCATCACTGGCTGATATAGCCCAGTGACTATGACTCTGATCTGTGGATACTACTGGTAATTTTACACCCACACATGGACACCCAGGAATAACATTTTTTTCCCCCTACAAATGAAGCTAAAACTTCTTTTAGAGACTCCATCATCAGTAGTGTAATAGTTGTGGCTAAGAACATAACAAGACCCATCAGAAATACAGAAAGAATGGATACTGGGCAGAGAATCTTTACAACATGAAAACCACCACATCATATTAAAAAAAAAAAAAACAAACCGAAACCTAAACAACTTTAATATAGTAAATAGTGCTTGTTGCCAAGGGCAACATTAAACGTATCCTTGGGGAAAAATATTCTAATATACTTAGAATATACTTAGGGACTATACTTAAAAACCTATTCCCAGGTTGCAGTAAAAGCTAGAAATAAGAGGAGTGGAGTGGCTTTCAAGCATACCTCTGTTCCAACTTCTGCAGCTCTTCTGTTTCTTCACATTCAACTATCTGGTTTGAAAAAGAGCAAAGACATCAATTTTGAAACTACATCCCTTCATTAAGTTAATATTCCAGCACAGACAAATTTATTTGCTCTGAATGAGAAGTCCACTACCATGCTAATTACGAGTTCCCCACACTGGCACTTAAGCTGTCATTCTAAAAGAAAATATGAGACTCTCAGACAATACTACCATAGCAGCAAATACACTTCATTTCAGTGGATGATGTTCAGTTGAAAGACTGGGAACTACTGCCAGCTAGAGCCACAGCCTGAAATCTGTAACACTTATTTTGTCTTTTCAGAGTTAATAGTGTGAATCCTACAGGAACCTTGGAGGTATACAGACTGCGAGTGAAATCCCAGTTGGATTCGCGCTGGATTCGCGTATCCACTGGGAACAGAATTTCACCTTTTTTTTTTTAACCTATTCGTCAATCAAACAAGCTGAGTCTATCTGGGGAAACCTTATTAATAAATAATTAACATTACTGCGAGTTTTCAAAACCTTGTCAATAAATATGTCAGCCAGGTACGCTGGACAGTGTATCTCTTCATCCCCTCTGAATACAAAGCCATACTAAAAAGCAACCAAAACCTCAGCCGTTACAGTACGGCACAACGACCTCACGTGAGCGGTTCCAAAGCAATCTGCCATCATTACCTTCTTCACAAAGCTCTGAGAGGATAGAAGTTGTGACATGAAGGACACAGACAAGAATTTGAAATGGCGAAGCTGTTTGTCTGAGTGAGACTCCACGTTGAAGAGCTGCCCATCCTGACTTTTTAACTTTGTCTTGCATGTTCTTGACTTTTTTGGCCCAGGATCATCTGTTGGAAAACATTCACAGATCAAATTTACAACCGAGAGAAAAAGACATTTGGTTTCTGTGATCAGAAACAAAGTAAAACTACAGTCAGACGCCCATCAAGGATAAGTCATTCTGCGTATCCAAAATCATGCCAAAGTTCAAAAAAAGATGCTCTGAAATACCACACGAGATTATTTTTTTCATTTCTGCAGCCTCAGAAGCAGTTGTTCCATGTCACTGCCATTCCATCTGGTCATTTTTATGTGAAGGATCATCTTTATTTGTTGTCCCTTACTAAGGCTGCGGCACACTGGCCACAAGCACAAGATACGTCTGAGGCAGGACCATATACACTGTGTGTGTCACATACGTGGGAAAACGGCTTTCAGTGTAATCACCTGGTCTTTCCTGGCTGAAAAATGTATTTAAACATCCAGTGTGGCAAGTCCTTCCACAAAAGGACCAAACAACCCTCATTCACACTCCCCAATGCTCTTTTAAATAACAGGCTGGAAAAGTCTAAAACATTGTTCAATTGTTGCTCCACTACACAGTAGCAGAAATAACTGCAACCCGGAAATGACTGGTAGTCCCAGGGATCCTGTGTGACATGAGTAATAGCTTTTAACTAAATGATTTCTAGTACCTTCTAACTGAGGAATACTGCTTGATTCTAAGTACTCAATCTATACATAAAAGGATGAAGAAAAAAAAATGTAATCGCATCTCTTAGCTATTTTTTTTAATTATTTTTAAAAAAGGTCATTAGACTAATTCTGTACCCCTTACAGATACAGAGGAGCAGCAGAAGGGTTTGCATGCATTTTCTGGCTGTTTTGTTGTTACCTTCTTTGTTCTCTGGCAGCTCTGTCAAGTACTGGATTATTTTCATCATGCTCTGGAACTGCGAATGCACGTTAAATTCGCAACAGATGGAAATCCAAAATTCAGTGTCCGCTTCTAAAACAGCATCCTGTTTATGGTTTAGCAAGAAAAAAACATATTCAAAGAATGAAAAAAATTACTAATAACGATAGAAAGACTCAAAATTTCTTCAGTGAGTTTGTGAAAATGTCACAGGGAGCTGGATACAGCCAGAATTAACACCAAGGGTAACTGTAGTGAGTTTTTGGAAAATACATTGTTCCAGAGGGACAAGAAAGAGATTAAATTGCTGCAGCAGACTGTATTTTCTCAGCAATGTTCCATTAATAATTCTTCTAGCTTTCTCCATAAACTATCCTTCCACCTAATCTGAGGGCATGCCTACAAAGAAACATCACAGTGTTTCTCTTGGCCTGCACAGGAAGGTCACTATCATGTTTCACGTGGTTAAAGAAAAACCTCAACTTTAATAAAAGTACCAGAGTGCTCCTTAATGAGGTTCCGAGCTCTTTGGGTCAAGGCCTGCTATGCAATAGGATCTGATTTATTGTTTGGGCTCCAGCACAGAACAATATTGTACTTGCAATACAAATTGCAGTCAGCATCACCCTTCGGTTCTGCTGTAGCACAAGCTCAGATCTCCCCTCTTAATTTCACATAGCCATGGGGCTTATGTCACCCCTTCTTAACTGGTAAGGCCACAAAAAGGAGGAGATCAGTAACTTGAGGGTATAAAATCGACACACCAAGTCTTCTAACCTTGTCCACGCTTGATGTTGCGGACACAGTTTTGGTCACGTACTGCTCAAACAGCAGCACCAGAAGAACCCAGAGGAACTTCTCTCCTCCCACCGTGGTGATCAGCTGGGCCAGGATCGGCAGGCGGCGGTGCTCTGGCACATGGGGCAAGGCATCCACAAACACACGAATGATTTTTATCACCACCTCTTCGACATTTCCCGAGGACTCTGACAAATCACTGTCTTCAGCCTATGTACAAACAGGAACCAGCTCTTTCTTGTAAATTCAGCAATCAAGAGAAAGCACTATGTGTCTGAGAACATCATTACAAAGGACAACAGAGATGCTCCAAAATAAATAGTTTTCAATCACATAGTTCCTTTTCAGCATTTAAAGATGCTTCAAATGAAATTAAAATAAAGAAAAAAAAATTAAAAGCCGTAAAGAAAGAACCCAGTTACTTGGCATCAGCTGAAACAAGCAGGATGCAGGAAAACATCCTTCTGAAAACTGCCTAGAAGCCCACAAGTTAGGGTCTTGGACCCAAAGGCCTAGTAAAACACAATACAAGTAGGCTACCTGACCTCAGGTGAGTAACATTATGCTCTCCTCACATGTCATAACTGTGTACACCATAAAAACTTTGTCACGGAAAAACCTGTGATGGCTGCTCTGAAAGGTTTAAAATAAATAAATAAATAGATAAATAAATAAATGAATAAACAAACAAACCAAACTCAAACCACACCACAAACCCAAACCACAACAACTACTCAACTTGTTAACAGAGATCTGCAAGAGAACACAAAACCTGTGTAAAAACATATGTTGGGAAATCCCAAGACTTTCCAAGCCCAATGCCAAAAGATTATTTTTTTAAAACTGGCTTTTACATAAGAAATGAATATAACATTTTTCATGTTTAAATCTATGAATGACTCTGGAATTGGGATTTACTACACATAATTAATAATCTCACTGTTCACTTTTTTCCTACTCCTTTCCATCAAGCAGACAAATTTACCTGTATGAGAGCAGGAATAACCATCTGCACTGTCTTATTAATTACTTGGAACGTGTAAGTATCATCCAGACGCAAAACATTTGCTCCCATGAATGTAAAAATGGGCATAATGTTGTGGAGAACTTTATCCTGAAAAAGAAGACAGGTGAGATTAGTTTGCTTTTAGAACTGTGTTGCTCTACAGCTGATCCCTTCAGGCATTTCTCCTGCCCATAAATGCCTCTAGATTCCTATAAAAGAAAATGAGAATCATTAGGATCTTCCATAATCTCCACTCACTAATTTTACATATATAGTGTCCCTTAAAGCTACTTATTATGTGACTGTTAAGGAACCCAACACGCACTTCTAAGCAAGTAAACAGCAGAAGTCAAGAGTTTAGTCTGATTAAATATCACGTTGCCTTCAACTTGGCACCACAGTAGCCAAATCAGCTATGGGGAGATGTGCAGAAGCACAAATTTGAGTGTGGCACACAGATGCCACTCCTTTTTTGGTACCTTTTCCACCTACCCTTTTTATATTTGTAAAATATCTGCAGTATCTACAGTCCCACAAGGGAAAGCAATCATGCTCATTTTAACTTCTGGCTTTTTTGAGTGGTGAGATTGTAATCACAGTAATTAATTTCAAGAGAGCTGGTTCAGAGGAAACTAACTCTTGCCTAGCTCAAGAGTTAGTTTCCTAGATTTTGCCAGAACTCAGAACGAGAACTTACAGGCACTTTTTCACCTCCAGTGAACTGAAGGAACATTTTAGATTTAGAGAGATGGGACTCACACAAAGTACTTCCCTGGATTCTGACATTGAAAGCCTTATAAGACCCAAAATGAACGTAGATAAAAGTTCTGTTCTAATGCAAGTGATGGTAGTAGTGATGGAAAAGGAAAATGACCCCAACAATAAAAAGAAAGCCAAACCCTCCAAGAGTTTGTCAAAACCATCCCAGTTTTGCTTTTTGAGAAAGACATCTTTCTGAACGTGTGGAGAAAGTAGTGAGGTAAAGATAAATCTACAAACTGACCTGTATACATCTGGATATATTTTGCTGCTTTTATAGTTTCAAAGCAAAAGAACATTACTTAGAAGGGTGAGTGTACGGTCGAATTTCAATCCACAGAAGAAAAGACTTGGTTCTGCCAATTAAAACCAGACCATCCTAGTTTATCAGTTTTTAGTCTGAAAACTAAATTTCTCAGTGTTGTAGGAGATAGGAACTTCACAGAGTTACACAATGCTTTGGGTTGGAAGGGACCTTGAAGATCATCTAGTTCCAACCCCCCTGCCATGGACAGGGACTAGATTTTTCTCTCTCTTATATAAAAAAAAGCAGGGGAAAGAACAAACAGTGCACCTCAACTTTGCTCTCGGTAAGAAGGTGATGTAGTGCTGTTGTCAGAAAGCTTCTTCCATTTCTAACAGACTTCACTGCAAGTTATAAATGACTAGTGACCAGAGCATCAAGGCAGAGTATTGTTTTCAAGTAAAATGTAAGAGAAAGTTCTAAAAAAGCAAACAGAACCTGCAAATTTTGTCTCTTGCTCCTTTTAAATAGCTTCTCCCCATAGAACAGCTCTAGATATTCTTCACTTGAATTTCAGGTCCTACTTACAGGAAACATGCCAGCAACAGCACCAAGGAGCAGCAGCGCATGGTGGTGTGTCTGGGGCATTTTAGATATCCTGATGCACTGAACTATCACTTCCACATTGAATTTGTCTTTGTCAAGGACGTCTGCAAGCAAAAAAAACATTATCTGATTAACACTTCGATGATCAACCATGTAGAAATAAAACCAGTACACTCAAGCACTGGTCTCAGTTTGCAGACCATACCTAAGGGACCTGAGGAAAAAAAGATTAGCATGGCAAATTTGTACCCGTTATGAAGGAGCCTATTTCCCCTCAAGGATACAGTGTAGACTCAGAGAAGGAAAAAAATTAAGTTAGAGGCCATTGTTTTAATAGTGTTCTGCTGAAAGAAGCACCAAGAAATGGGTCTGGCAATTTTTACCTGCTGGGATCTTGCTACCATTGGAAGACAATTTCTGACAGATGCTTAGCAGGCAGCTGAGGATTAGCTGCTTTGTATATTCCATATTCTCTTCTTCTGATGCCATAGGTTCCAGACACCTATACATAGGTATAAAAACATAGGAATTTAAAAAAGGAGACAGAGAAATAAGTGACCAAACTGTGTTTTAAGATACAAATAAGAAACTGCAATTTCCATTCTACAGAAGTTCTAAACAGGCTTCTAAAGTGCATGTGCCAAGAACTGTTTCTTCCTTTTTGTTTTCAAATACATCAGCTGATCTAACAAAAGACATTTATTGAAGTGCTGTCAGAGGTGTAAGATGATTACCTGGAATATGACTGCCTGTCTATGTAAAGGCAAGTCATAAGGAAAAACAACAAAGGCAAATACCCATATGTATGTAAACTTTCCTAAGTGCCTGGAGATAGGGCTGGCAGGAAAGCCAGAGTTTTTCTTAGGCTGCAGTGGGTGAAGCTGTTTCACAGTGTTTGGGGAGGAATTTTAAAGCTTAGAGCATTATTACAGTAACTTTGCAAAAGACTCAATCCCTGCAATTATGCCAGTTTCGGCACAAATGCCATCCTCCTTTGCAATCCCCAGCCCTCCACCTGAGAAACTAAGCTATGCATCAGGTAGCCCATCACATTCTTTACAAGGCTACAAACCCACAACAACTTCCCACTCCCTTCATCTGATGTACCTAGAAGTAGTAAAAAAGGCAAGCTAAGCTACAAAACATGGACACAAAGCAGAGAAAAAGAGCCTGTACTGTATGGCTTTACAGTGTCTGCTGCAGAAGAGAAAGCCCAAGGACTCCTATGGAGGTGTGATTACCGGCTCAGCAGGTTAAAAAGCGCTGGCACCAACACCTGCGGACGTCTAAGCTTCTTCTTGTGTTGCAGTAATTCCAGAATGAGCATAACCCTCCTCCAGCTGAAGTGGCTCGTTTCCGGAGCCGATTCTGCATCTTGAGGCTTTCTGAAAAGACAAGACAAACAACCAGGATATACATCTGCAAAGAAAGCAGTACACTGTTTCAGGGAACATACACACTCTTAAGTAAAAACATCCCAAACCTTCCTTCACATAGTAATCCTCTTTGCCACCTCTCCCAGGAGAAGCAGTAATGTGTTGCCATTCGACTGAAGCTGCAACACATTTTAAACAAAGAACAGAAAATCCAGACTGAACTTGAAAAAAACAAGCAAGTACAGAAAGTCATCTGTGCATACAAAAAATTCCACATGATCGAGACAGATTCTGTGGGGAAAAAAATGAAAATAAAATCTATCACCAAATTATTGTCCAAATACTCACCTGCTTGGCATCCAGGAAAGCTGTGTCTTCTTAACTACTACCTATCTGCTGACTATGCGGGCAGTGGGGGTGTGTGCAAGCATGTGTGTGTGAGCCATCTGTAAACTGTCTCTCAAGAGTTTGTAATCTCATGGGTGATGATTGTTCAAAGAGAATGAAGGAAAATAAGAACATGAGAACATCTATTCTATGTCAAGCAAAGAAAACCAACTCAATACTCTACTTTCAACAGCAGTTGACAGCCGATGCTTAAAGAAGAGAATGAGTACAGCTCCTTCCTCATGAGAATGGAGAGAAGAAATGAGATTAAGAGATCTAAAAAATAATTACTAACATTTTAACTGAAAGAAAATACTGTCTTTAGCCATCTAACAGGAACATTTTGATGAGCATCTTTTAGATTTCAGCCTTGTGTATGTAATTTATCCATCTTTACTACTAAGTTTCATACCTACAAAAATGAATCTTGTTCAACTGTGTCAAGCTAGATTCTACAAAAGCCAAGTTCCAAGAAACATTTGGTTGGTTATGTTTTTGTGGGTTTGGGTTATTTTAAGATTTTGGCTATAGTTCGAACAGTTTTCAGACAGTCACGTGGTTTGCTTTTCTCCCGCCAAAAGTAGCTCAGAATTACTTTACTGTGCAGGGGCAAGAACACTTATGCTTTCAATAGAATCTATGAAATGTAGTAAAATAAGTGGCATTTTCAAACTGTACAGGTAACATCTTTGGATCTCTGGGGTTTCTTTACCTCTGCTGCTGCATTTTCTGCCTTCTGGTCTGCTGAACAGTAGCCAGACTTTTGGTTTTCTCAGGAGGCTCCAGTTCTTGGACTATCTGCTCAGCACACACTGAAATCTGAAACAAAGAGTAACACAAATACCAATGAACAACCTGCCCTATCACACAGCTATGCCTTCTCTTTCCTTTCTTTTAAGCACATCCCTTTCATGGGTATCCATATTCAAGTCATGTCACCACAGCCTCTGAATGCCTGTCCTACTTGTAATTGTTATAGCAAATGAAAAGAGGATGTGATTTCAAATCCATGTGATGTACTAAATTGTTATTTGAAAGCTACAATGAATGTATTTAGGGCAAAGTATCCTAGTAACAGCACAAAAGCAGGTTTTACCCAGAAAATGAAAATTGGTGCAGCAGAAAATGACTTCTGCTGAATTTATACATGTACTACAGAAAATCACCGATTCATGGCTTTTAAAGAAAGTATCATCTAAAAGCAGTCACTTCACAAACTTTCTATGCCATTAACACAATTATACTATGTGACAAATAGTTTCCAATTTGCTTCATGCTATGAACAATACAAACACGGGGTGTTACATAATCTACCACCACAACAGGTCTGAACATATTTGCCACTTACCCCTTTAAACACGCTGCTAATTGTCTGAGCACAAAGCGGATTCTTACAGTTCAGAAGTAAGTCAAACAATACTTGTAGCAGCTTCTGTTGCACCATCCCATCTGACACAGCTGCAAAGAAGGGCTTAGTAATCTACAGAAGGGACAAAAGAAAGAGAGGATGCAGAGAGGTCTACTGTAAGAGGGAAACAAAATTGCAAGCTACGGCACTTATGGGTGTCAGATTATCTATGACACCCCCATTACACACATTAGTATGAAAATGGATTGTAAAAAAACCCCAACCAAACCAAAACCAGCATATTAACTGTATCTTTGTAGTGTATCCAGGAATCCTGAGATGCAAAGCACATACCTCTGAAATACCCATCAGACATACTGGTTCCTGAAATCTGTCAGGCACACTGTTCCCTCCAGCAGACAAACCTGCCGTCGCCAGCCCACGGCAAGTACATGCTAATACTTGGCTAATAACGTAAGGCCTGAATTGGTACCCTGCTACCGATGAGACAACTTTGCACCTGCTGGATTTTCTTGACAGTTTTATCGCAGGAGAAAGATGTTGAGGTAGAGCTCCTGCCTGACAAAAACCGAGGACAGTGGAACAGTAGTATCTGCTAGCAATGAGAGGTATTCACCTGTGTGCCGATAAACGGCAATTCCAGTCTGTACGTGCCAAAATGCAAAAAAAAAGCAAGCAGCAATTTCTCCTTCTGGCAAGCAGCTTTGCAGCCTGCTTACATGTTTCGGACACTACAGAGTCCGGGAAAACTTGTACCAAAAGAAAGACCTGTTAAATCCGTAACACAGGAAGAGTTCTTGCAAAAATGAGTCCTAAAGACTTCTCCTTGTTTTAACCATAAAGATAAATTAAGATCTTAAGGAGTGCCATACCTGCCCAAGTGCTGTGATCTGAAAAGGTGGAATTTCTTCATAGATTTTCTTGTCAGCATGCAGACTTCTGATAAATAAATCCAGACTCTGCTGATTCTTGCAGAAGAGCGTTGCTGAATGTTCATTAAACTTTCTAAGGATGAGATGCAGGAGAACAACTTCGTCTTTCAACACTGCCTCAGGATTCTTGAAGACCTTTTCTAGCAATTGGTCTAGTGCAGGCAGGAGGTGAGAAAGAATCATCTGCAAACAGAAAAATCATCAGAGAAGTTTTTATTCATTCTCATTTTAACAATCTTCCGTAGCACAGCTTCATGTTACTGCAACATCCTCTCTTTGGTAACACACTGCTTACAGTACTTTATGCAACAGCTATTCCAAGAGGAAGAAATACAAGATTTATTGAGAGATTACCATGAGTACATGCTGCACTCACCTCACCATGGACTTCATGAAGAATTTTCATTAAGTTTCTTGCAATATATGATGGAAAAATAGGGTTCTGTACACAATCAATAATGCTTTCCAAGGCTTCCGACAATTTTTTATTCTGGGATTTCTGTTTTGATTGTGTCTCGAGCTCCTCAAACAGAGTTTCCATGATCTAGTTCATTAACAAAGTGAAAATTAAGTTCCTTCCCTGCAATAAAAATCACTTAAACCAACGTTGATTCAATATGTTTGTAATAATGCAATCTAGCAACAAACAGAATTTTTAATCTGTAAATAAACCACAAGTTAATACCTCTTATTTAACTGACATCTTCAACTCTCTTTATCTAGTGAGTTACTTGAACGTTTTTATAGTCCTTTTAAAAAAGTTTAAATCAGTCTGATATACAAGGACCATGAACTTTACCAGTTAACTTGATTTCTTCTGGAAAAGATAAGAGCTCAGAGCAGCAGACAAAACTGGTATTGAAGTACAGCTTAATAAAAGTACCTGTGTTATGTATGTAGGGTCAGATACGATCTCTTCTGTCTTTTGCTCCAAATGCTGAAGAATGGGATGAAAGAGAGACTCCTTTATCCCTCTCATGGAATGGAGGCAGTTCAGAGCAGCCCTTCGAACTTCACTTACAGGACTAGCCAAGTTAATCAGCAAAGATATCACCACTGCAAAAACAGTGAGGCAAGGAAGGAGGAAAGGACAACAGAATACAGTGAGTGGTCAGAATTTTAACTTATCTGTCTCTGAAGAGGCATCATTTTACTATGAAATAAAAATAATTATCTCTTTTCACTGTAAACTTCTAGACCACACAAACCCAATGTGAATCTCAAAAAATCCATGTCTCTGAACTTCATCACAGTCCTCACATCTTTGTTTAAGTCCAGAGAGTTCACATGCTGCTACTGACGGCCACATGCTTATACTGCCCAGAAAATAAGGTGATGCAATGGACTTCTTCAGCATAGGAGAGTGCTTTGTTAACACTCTGAAGGTTAAGAAAAAACAAACAGTGGTATTGCCACCTTCTGAGCTTGGGCTAGTAAGTGCAGCAGGAACTCAGTAAGAAACCTTGGTCCAGGTTGAACACAAATGTCTATAGATATCCTTCATGGTATAAAACACAGTAAAATTGCACAAAAAAAAAAAACAAAAAAAAACCCGAAACAGAAGTACTGTGACTAAGTCTTAAGATGAAAGATAGGTCTTGGTTTACTTTACCTGGAGATGATGGAGACAGCAGCTGTTTCTTTTTTTGGTATCTCAGTGATTCAATCAGTGCACAGCCAATATATAAAGCTTGAGTCTGTAGCATTGCACTGACTTCATAATTCAAATGATTTGAAAGGTTATAATTGTAAGTCCATAAAATTGAAAGGAACTTGAAGAGAATCTCTGAATCTTTTAGATGTACCTTTACATTTAACAGAAAAATTTAAAAAAAAAAAAGAGAGAAAAGCACTTGTTTAATTACTTCAATTGGCAAACTAGTTCTCACAACTTCCCACATCAAAGGAGTATACAGAAAGAGAACCAGAGTCGGAAATAGTGTCTCTGAGGAAGAAAAAGTTATTGGGTAGATAGTTACGGGTAAACAGTAATTGTATGTGTATAGAA
Source organism: Heliornis fulica (assembly GCA_013399135.1). Classification (NCBI taxonomy): domain Eukaryota; kingdom Metazoa; phylum Chordata; class Aves; order Gruiformes; family Heliornithidae; genus Heliornis; species Heliornis fulica. The sequence goes on along the minus strand of VXBZ01002165.1, from coordinate 212,761 downwards.
GTCACTTGGCTTATTTAGTTTAACAGATAACTTGTGATGTATAGGTATGTAAATACAACAGGTTTTCTTATCATACCAGGCTGAAAACAGATCCATATGAATATTTGTACAGTATGTAAACGGTGCAAGAAAATTCTGATATGCAAAGTAAAGAACTTCTGTCTCCTGTTTTGTGCAGCATAAATCTTATTAGAAGTCATCGGTGTAATCCCTGACCTTTTCCTCAGCCATACAAAGTGGTTTTCAGGAGCCCACAAACTAGCATCTCAGGAAAAGTAGGCCTGCCAGTTTCTTTGTACAGCGCAGCTTTCTGTGCTGAATGTTCACACTACACACTATTCATATAATTTGACCACAAATTAACAGACTCTGAATCACAGGTGTATTACTGACAACTGCAGACACAGGTCAGACTCATCCGAACCCTGCAAAAGGAACAGCTGCTGCAAGAAGATTCAATTCTGTTTTTCACATATCTACATCAAATTACCTCAACTTTGTGTTAGGACCTTTCTGTCAAAATTTAACGAGGACAGCATTTGTTATATCATCTCCTAATAGCGTCCCAAATCAATTCACATTTCTTGCTTACTACACAGTCTGGCAGTAGCTAGCATGCTCTCTGTATGCAAGCTGCTCTGCGATCAAAAAGCATCAAATTCCAGTAACAGCAGCTTTCTGTCAAATTCTTGTTTCTCTTTTCCTCAGAACTTAGTTATTCTCCTTTTCATCTAAAATCCAGACTACCGAAATTCTTTATTCTCTTCACAGAATTCTATCACTCAAAGAGGGTGAAAAAACATGATATGATGTTATAAGGGAACATGCCATGTCTTCTGTAAGTCTTCCTTTCAATTTTTCTAATTAAAAACTAACAAATTTTACAGACAAGCTGTTTGCTTTGCTCCCAGATTGGACCAAAACTTTTAGCTCAGACTTTAAAGCTCCTGCCCTTGCCCTACAAATCACTTATGCTTTCACCTTTGCCTCATCTCACCCATTTATTGGTTTTAAACTGTAGTTTTTTATTACTAAATTTAATTAGGGTTAACCAGCCAGCTAAAGCTTCGACTTTTATCTGCTCACAATACTAGCACACCACAACTGGTGCTGCATAAGTTCTCAAATTTTCCTTAAAATTCTGTAACTACAAAATATATGATGACTAGTAATTCAGAGCAATAAATGCAAAAATAATACCTTGAGGAAGAGATTCATCAATGCTCTGTACTGAATAGCACTGTTTCCATCACTAGCTCCGCAGACAAGGAGGTCAAATAGCCCCAAAAGGAGGTGCAAGTAGTCTTGGCTATCTTGATTCAGAGATTCGGGGTTCCAACAAGTTTCCTCTAAAAAAAGCACATCAGGTTATAAATAAGACACAGTGGATGCATGTGAAGAACTTCAGAAATCAAGAGAAAAACAGACATCTCCAGTTAGAAGTCAACAATACATTTGGCTGATTTCATGTTCACAAGTATGTGGTCTTTACAAACCTCAGTAATAACAATGAAGAAGGTTAGGGAAGCAAAGTGTGCTCAGTTCAAACAATTTCAGAAGGAAAAAAAAAAACCAACAAAAGACCTGCCTTCTTCACTTCATTGATATAAAGGACAGACAAAACCTTTACACCAACCTTTTGTAAAGTACAGAGGAGGTTTCAGGCTGTTAATGAAGTTTTTCAGTAGGAACAGAAACATAGCCGACTCCTCTGCCTGAGCAGTCTGATCGTTGGTGAGCTTTTCTATATATGCAGTTAACAAGTCCTCAGGCAGCAAGGCTTCCTCTGCTGTTTCAACAGACCAATTTAGGGGAGCTTCCTGTGAATGAAAGTTCATTTTATGCACATTGCAACTTCATCCTGCATAAATCAGAAATTTAGTGCTAAAATTCAGCAGTATTTAATTTCCAACCTCAAAAGAGGCATCCTTTTGAAGTGAATTACATTCCTGATTTTACATTTAAACTAACATCTATAGTTTTAAAACCTATACCAGCTCTTACTACCATAATTAACACTGTACATAAGGTAACAGAAGAGTAAAATGACAATCTCTCTAAAATATCTCTTCAAAGGGATCAGGAGTTACAGCATTTTGTAGACGTTCAGTTTAATCCTTTCATCTAACTGTTCATCTAACAAGCAACAAAATCTATATCTTTCTGATATTTGTAAATATTAAACCTATTTAATGGATTAATCTGAGCTCAGAATAACTTGTTACCATGTACTTATGTATGTATGTAGGGGGTGCACACACACAAAACACAGCCATGCTCACATGGTTTTCTTACGCACACAGAAAAAACTTGAACTGTTTCAACAACAAAACACATCAGGAAAACCCCAATGGGAAATATGTATAAAAGTAGATCAGAGAAGGGTAGCAGAAAGATGCAGATATACTCTTTGTGAACACTGTTCCTGCCTCTCTCGTGACTCCTCCTTCTGCCTCCATGTTACCTCCCAACAAGTGTCAAAACAACTGCTTACAGGGCAGCACAATGAAGCTAAACCCAACTGAGTGAAGAACAACACCTGTGATGTTGTTGCAAGGAATTGCTTGAGGTTGCACTTCATAGAATCAGACTGGTTTAGGATGGAAGGGACCTCAAAGACCATCTAGTTTCCAATGCCCTTCCATGGTACCATGGACCGTTAGACCGGGTTTCCCAAAGCTCTAATCAGCCTGGCCTTGAATGCTGCCAGGGAGGGGGCAGCCATGGCTTCTTTTCCTTCTACCTAATTGAGATCTCCCCTCCTTCAGCTTAAAGTTTAGCCCTTGTCCTGTCACTCCCTGCCCTTCTAAACAGCCCCTCTCCAGCTTTAGGAGAGCACCTTCAGGTACAGAAAAGCTCCTGTGAGATCTCCCTGGAGTCCTCTTTTCCAGGCTGAACAAACCCACCTCTTAGCCTGTCTCATAGGAGAGGTGCTCCATCCCTCTGACCATTTCCATCCCTCCTCTGGAACTGCTCTGAGCATAAGTTCCTCTTCAAACCCAGCTGCATTTTCCTCTTTCCCATAGTGAACAAGGCAGCAACACCTTTACTCAATGACTAAAACACCTGCTATTCTGAAGTCAAACAATGACACCACATGATGCCACAGGGAAGCTAGCAGAAACACCCCAAACCATGTGCCAACATCACAGCACCAACATCCTAATTTGAAAATGTCCTCTCCCAAGTGTCTGATCTTACCTCATCAGAATCAGAAGCTCTGAGATTTTTAATTTTTTTATCCAAGAAACAGAAGACTCTGATTGCCACTGAAAAATAACTATTCTTCATCTCTGTATTGCAGCAGCACTGAACAAGGACCGAACCAATTATGTGAGTAGTTACTTTCTGTCTCATGCTGTCAGATTCTGTTTCAGCAGCGAGTATCAGATCATCAACCTTAGAAAAGGGGGTGGAGGAGAAACAACAACAAAAAGTTCGTAAGACAGCAGGACTACACTGTGACTCTATACCACGTTTCATGTATGTGCCCAATTAAATCCTTGTCATCTTTTATCATCTTTAACAAATTACTGTCTGCTATAACGGTACTCTGATATACTCTGATACCGAAGAACACACAAACATTTGTTTCTACGAACTAACCACAAGTATACTTTTATATTTTCTACATTTTTTCTCAAGAAATTAAAAATCCCAGAAATTTAGTTACACTAATCAGTTGTCCAAACAGGTAACAACTCTGCTGCTTCTTTTCCTTTAAGGTAGAAATCTATTTTGTCTAGATTGTATTTGGGTTAGACAGTCTACGTATGTATATGTAGACATATTTGCCTAACAGCTTGATGCTAGGACAAAGAAAAGCACACAGATTCTACAGCACATTTGTTCTACAGTAACCACCTGGAAGGTAAGATGGAATGCATACCAGTTGCATTAATAAGGAAGGGTCCTCTGAAGTCATGTTTTTAGAAAACAGCAGAATCATTTTCTTGTTGGCCACTCCAATCAACTCTGTAGACTTGCTAGATTTAATTGCTTCTTCAAGAGCTATTCCAACAAAAAAAACCAAAAACAAAACCAAATAGTCAGAGAATCTGTGCATACAAGTAACATACTAGACAATTTCTTCACCTGTTCAAAAAGCTTTTTCATGAACTCTATTTGTACTCATAACATGACAGCTTGTTAATGACTGCCAATTTCCTTCAATAAGAGTTTAGGGTGAACAAGCATGACATCCTAAATTGTCACAATTTTTCTTTTACAGAATTAGTCCCAGTGAACGCTTTACCTTCTGGCCAGCCTTTCAGTAGCGGGTGTAAGGAGCAGAGATCAGACTCTGACAGAACAACAGCCATTTTCCAATCTGAAGATTTTGTATTTGTGTTAGTGACTACCATGAAAGGTAACAACCGCATTACGACTTCATCTAGTAGTTCTCTCTTCTCTTTCAAAATCTCCTCTTTGACTAAAATTTTTGTTGCTCGCTCCAGAACCTTGTACCTAAAAAAGAACAGCAATGTTGAATACTCACTGCTCAACCACAGTAACAACACCTCTTTGTTTTCCATTTTCCAGGTAACTTCCTAAATCTGAAGAGCAGTGAGAACAAACAGGGAACTCTTGGAAAACGGTAAGCAAATAATTGAACATTTGTCTTGTGACTCAGCAGTGTCCTGGTTTTGCCTAGGATAGAGTAAGTTTTCTTCCTAGTAGCAGGTATGTTGCTGTTTTGGATTTACGATGCCAATAATGTTGGTAATACTTCGTTTTGTAATGCTGATAATGCTTCATTTACAGCAAGTCATTGACTTTCAGCTTCTCATACTGCCCCACCAGTGAGGAGGCTGAGAATGCACAAGAAGCTGCAGGACACACACATAAGCCCAGGACAGCTGACCCTAACTGGCCAAAGGGATAACCCATACTGTATGATGTCATGCTCAGTATATGTAACTGAGGAGAAGCTGGCTGGGGGTTTTTACCACAGCCTGTGACACAGCTGGGCACTGGTGGTCTGCAGATGGTGAGCAGTCATGATGTGTATCACTTCTTTCTACATTCTATTAATATTATTCTTGTTCTTCTCTGTCCTATTAATCTGTCTTTATCTCAACCCACAAGTTGGTTTTTTTTCTGATTCTCTCCTGTACCCTACCGAGAGAGTAAAGTTAAGCGAAGGCTGTGTGTTGGTTTCAGCTGCCTGCTGGGTTAAACCACAACAAAAAGTATTTTTTGACATGGAAAAACAGGTATTAAAATAGTCTTCTGAGTTACATTTTTTAGGTTTAACCAATATAGAAGAATGTAAACCGGGAAAAACAAACAAACAAAACAAAAGCATAAACGTACCACTTTCCATCCTTTGAAAGATCAGCTCTCTGGAAGATGCTCAAAAGACTTGATACTACTACTTCTGGACTGACTTGTTTCCTGAAAATCTTAAAGTAATCAAGGAAAATAAATAAAGTACAATAAAATACAAAGTAATTTATCATATCATAATGGAAAACACATCTGCCAAATTGAGTGTAAACACAGATGGACCATCACTGATTGAATTCCTATTGAAGACCAAATAAAAATATTAAGCAGAGTAAACAGAAGTTATAAGGTTGCCCAGTATGTCCTCTTGATATGCTCAAGTACAGAGAATTTATCAACAGCAGAAAAGTTTGGTAAAACTGATAAGCAATAAAAGAACCACTTTAGATTCAAATATGAATTGCTTTTACTTTACATAGTATCTATGGCAAAAGCATAAGGCACATTAACAAGAGACACTGAAGAAGCACCCATGTGCATCTATTCCTATATTTCAGTGATGGAGAATGAATGAACACATGAGATCGATTATACTATTGCTAATAATACTCTCCACTACTACGAGCAGAAGCAATAAAGACAGACTGTTACTCTAGCTGGAAACAATCAGCACAATGCATACCAGAGACTGAGCCAGTGAACCCGAGATGGAGTTTAATACTTTGCCACTATCAACTGATCAAATGACTCTCATATGGAAAAACTCAACTGAGCCCTTCTCACTGACGTAATGACATGTCACTGCACCGTGTTCCATCCACAAGGCAGATGACAGGCTTTGCATTTTTATAGGAAAACATACAGGATAAGCTAGAAGCACACTTCAAATAATAATCAAAGATTAAAATATACTTTAGTAGCTACATAAAAACAATCTTTAAACATCAGGTTAACCACTAACACTGTGAAAAAGATCAGGAGCAGAAATCTGGAGGAATATTGTGAAGAGGTAACAACATAAGCCTCCTAAAATTGTGCTGCTTCATCCTGTTAAAGGTCAAAAGCTGTACACTAAGGACATGAGCAGAAGGACAATCACAAAGAATACATTCCAGATACACATATTCAAGTCCAGGTAAAATCTCTCCTGATGTATCAAAACATACATGCTTACCTCCAAAGAAGTCAGAGCAGACATTACAACATCTTTGTTGTCATCCTTGAGACGACCAAAAATTGCTTCTTCTATGAAAGACTGATCAAAGCCTTCCTGAAAAAAACAAATGGAAATAAAGACAGAAAAAAAAAAGTATTTTTGGTAGCATGATTTACAGACTTTTAATGATATCTGAATCCTAGTACAAGAAAGGCAATAACATCATCCAAGTTATATCTCAAATAACAGGCAGACTAACTTTCAATAACAAAGAAAGAAAACTCGTATTTATCTTAAGACTACAAGCAGCTTAATAAAAAAGAAATACATCCAGATTCCAGAATATGGGAAAATAGTGACAGAAGTCTACTAAAAACACAATGAAAACTGCAAGGATGACATATGAATAGTTTTATGTAGGACTCCAACTCATAAGTCTGGTAAACAACTTTTTGAAGACATTTCCACTCAAAGACAGTTCCGTAAGAGATTGATTTAGGACACAAACCTTTGATGTTTCAATGACATCTTTCAAATGCTGAAGAGCCAGAACGCGCACAGCTGGCTGAGGATGATTCAAGCTAAGCAGAAGGGAGGTATCAGAGTCTTCCAGAAACTGAAATACAGATTTCATAGTGACTCACTGCATGTTAAAAGTATTTCAGTATATGTAAGGGAAATAGGAGCAATTCTTTCAGCAATTTTTTGTGCTGGAAGAAACCCTGTATAATTCAGAGACCAAAAGCATCACATACAGAACAATGCTGTATGACTATTTCACATTTAGTCTTCACTTTGGTAGACAGTTTTTAGAATACAGCTTGAAAAGTACAGTAAGCCAGAGATACCTTTTTGTCCTAGGAAAGCACTACACTTATCTAAGGATTCCGAGAAAGCTCTAATGACAATGTCAGTGTGACAGAGCACAGATAGAAACTGTTAAAAAGGAATCCCTGGAAGTCCAATTGTGTGCACTTATCTCAGAAACCTTAAAGCCTAGAAGAGTCTTGTGCCTTTGTTCTGCATATCTTGTTTTTCTGTTAATCCACTTTTATACAGGCAGAGAATCTGTGCCTTCGTTAAATATGTACAAAAATACATAAAGTATTCCTTTATGCAGATTATAATTTTTTCCTAGGTGCTTTCAGCACTTCAATCATTGTAAACAACAGCCAGAATACTAGCTACCTCTTACAATAAAGTCCTTGGACAGACCTGTTGCACTCGTTTTTATTCTGTGTTAGGCCGTGTTTCAATTGTACTTCAGGAATGTCAGACGAAGAACTCTGTAATCACATTCTTCTACATTACCAACTGTCTTCATAAAATAAATGCAAGAAAGAGGATCAAGGCACCTTCTCTCAAACATGATAATGCCATTTCTCGGCTTTCCCAAAACAGGCCCCTCTGATGCTGCCAAAGTCTTTACCTAAGTGGAGGCCTTGGTGGGCACCACCATGTTGGTATTACCAACCACTACAGTACAGGTACTAGCAGCATACCTAAGGAAAAATATTACTGATAACAACTGAGGCAGGAGCAAATGTATAAATTTTAACCACAGAAACAAAAGCTCACACTCATGACTGCTCACAGTCTGAGAGCTTTGGGTTTTGCCAGTTTTGATCAAGCCCTCCTGCTCAATCGCATTTAAGTTGTGGGTTTGCTGGGGGATTTTTTGTGGGAATGGTACAGATTTTGTTTGGAAAGGAGAACTCTGCAAAAATACATCCTCTGTCAGTAGAGCCAGATAGGAGCTAGGATTACAAACCGAGCTTCTACCTACCTTGTATTTGCCACAGCTTAATGAAAGAGAAATAAACTGATGAAAAAGATTTTGGTCAGCCTCATCTGTGCAATCTTCCAGATGCTTCTCCAACACAGAGTCTAAGGCTTTAGGATACCTGCCAAAAGACAAAATCCCCAGTATTTTCCACAAGGATTACAGAAGAATATGAATTTACTAAAGAAATAGTCATATGCACTCATGCAAATCAACTATTTTAAGTAGCTTTGCAAAGGCAATGTACCGTTACGTCTTAACACAGATCAAAGTGCAGACCACTAGGATAAATGATCAGAAAAGGTCATGTTACACAGCAAGCAACTGTAACCAATCAGAAGGTCTGTGTCCAGATATTACAGTGATAACAAAATATATAAGGAACAGTAAAATAAAATTTGGATGAAGATTAGAAGTCAGTTATTTTTACTGTATTTATTTGGGCTTACTTCACCCAGTAAGCCAAGATCACAGCTGACATCACCACTCTACAGTCTGTGACTGTCATAGAAAAATTAAACTTACTTTCTCTCAAGAAGTCTGATAAGAGGAAGCAACTTTTGATTGATTTCAGCCATTTTGGTGGGATTAGATTCAACTTCTGTGCCATAGGAGATAAACTCTTCAAGAAACTTGCTAAAATCACACAAAAACCCAAAAGGCTATCAGTTTTATGGATAGTAGTTTCCATTCATGCTATAAAGCAAACTGCTAAAGAGGTTAGGAATAATACGCATCAGTTATTACAAGTACAGATTTGCTCCTGGCCTGAAGTTTCACTATGTCCCACAAATACTCCCCCAACTGCTAAAAGCACAGCTCTTCTGGATAACTGAATGTTTCTGTTTCAACATTCAGGCTTTGAGTTAAATTATGAACTCAGAAAAACATGCTCATATAATGCTAACACCATTATCGGGGACTAATTGTTATTAAACCAGAAATTATTGTAGTACTGCAGAAGATAATCAAAGTTAACTCACGAAGCCAACAGGTGATCTAAATCCTTTTCCAATGGTATGCTCTGAAGAATAGCTTCAAGATGTCTGATGCAAACCTGATCCTCTGTCTTCTCAGATTCTTCTTGTTCCTCTAAGGACAATGTGTAATCACAAAGGATGAACAATAGTTTGAGAATAAAACCTTCCTGGTTAAAGCCAATAGCTTGTTCACACATCATCCTGCACCAAGAACACATCTTGAAGACCACAACGTATGGACTACATGTGACCTACCTAAAAATTACTTTGCACAGCTACAATACATCTCAGATGTATCCTCAGACAGAAATTTCATATATCAAAATGAAGCTATGCTGAAATATTGTAAATTAACATCCACATCAAAGCAATAGATCTAACAATGCCTAAAACACCCTCCTCTGTAGGACTTGAAGAAACAAAAGGCAACACACACACACAGTGGTCTTCATATGTACTGGTTCACTCTAGTGGCAGAAGCAACTAAAACTGCACAGGAACAACACTGACCCCAGTCCATAAGACCAAATAAAATTGTAAAAGTGTCTGCTAACTTACCTGTATCACTTTTCATGACTGTACAAACAAGATGAGGCAACAGGTAATGCAGAAGAGGAGAAATATCATAGCCTGCTGAAAGGCCTTGCAGAAGCGTTACCAGCTCTGGGATTTTGCACAGGTAATTAAATGGTCTGCACAAGGGAACAGGAAAATAATTTTAGAAAAAAAAGAGTATGTGTGGTTACCAACACTTTCAAACCAAGCAAACTTCCTAAGGATCAATTTTCAGCACCAGGTAATAGCCTTGTTGTAGACAAACATTGGAAAGATTTAAAGGGTACTGCTTCCTTACTGCCAGAGGTTTACCGGCACGGGTAACATCCACGAAGAAAACTGGGTTCTGCCAGACATGCTGAGCACGGCTGCTGCAATGGCACAGCGAACACACGCGTATTCGTACAAAGCTGGTAGACCAAGATGAAATACTTGTATGGATTGCATGAAGAGATATCCTCACATTGCAAAGAGAGTATCTATTACCCAGCAGCAACAAAAGGAAAGTTGGAGAAAGAATAGCTCAACAATGGGAGATCATCAAAGAGAAGAGATCATCAAAGGAGAAAACTCCTTCCCACTAAATAAAAACTTTCATCTTTTCTCCGTTTATATCCACCTGGCTGGGTGCTGCATAATGCATCCAGCCTGCCTCTTCTTAGCTCCCCACAACTAAGCTTTTAACCCATCTTCCTCTTCTATGACTCTGTTCAAGTGTCTGGAAGGCAATCACTGTACTTATCCCAGCAAAGACTGATTCCACAGGAATAGCCACCACACTAACCCTCTCTGCCAGCAAGGCAATTCCCTGCAGCATGTTGGACTTCCATCATTGTGTCCATCTGCACATTAACACACCTGCTAACTGGATCAGGGCAGGCCGACGGCAATGAAATATTACATGTACTTCTAGAAGAACATCTGACTTGTGGGATCAAAGAAGTGGTGGTACAGAAACACACCAGGTGCTAAACTACATGAAGTCAAAGCCCTTCCACTGAAAGGGCAGAACTTCCTTTTTCCAGGCTATTCACATAACCTGAAATTTGCGCTACCATTATGCTGGTGTCTCCTCTAGGAATCCCACTTGGAAGAAAACCCCTTACTGGCACGGTTCAGTTTTGCACATCAACAGCAAACCTTTACTGAGGGAGTGGCAGGACAGGGACCATAGGATGACAGACTCACACCACTGAGACTTCTTAGCTGCAGTGAGCATACAAATTTCCAAAGCAACCCAAAGAAACTTCTAAGTCCTTCAAAATGTCAGCTACCAACATTTCTTATAGGAAAGTGGCCTTTTAATTGAGAAAACTGAATGAATGAATGAATGAATGAATGAATGAATGAATGAATGAATGAATGAGTGAAAAATCAGAGCACAGACTGAGCTTTTGGAAAGTGGGAAAATCTCAGTTCAAGTAGACTTACTTTTTCCCAAGCTTGTCTCCTTTCTGAGTTTGTAGAAGTAGGTTCAAGCATGCCACTCCTTCCCTGACTAAAGAGGGCACTTTAGATAATGTCTTGGTTATCTGTAGCATCAAGGAACGCACCAAAGTTGTCTCCACTGTGACTTTTACTGTCATCTGGGAGATTATCATGTATGTTGCAGCTCTGTAATCCTGTACAGTGGATTTCAAGCCCTAGAAGAAGCGATAAAGAGGGATTTTTAACACACATGAATTAAACCCCCTGCCCATGCATCAACATAAAGTAATCTGTATGCTGACATCCATGCAATCAAGCCACTTTCTATTCCATGTTTTAATATTAAAAGTAACTATAAACTCAACTTGCAAGAAGGAAAAGCTATTAGGCAGGGTACACACATGCAGAAAATACCTTTATTAATTGTTTTGTTCATTAACAGAGCAACAATCCTGGAGTAAAGAAGATATTAAAGGAGGCTGTCCACCCGACTCCATGTCCTCGTTGTTTCACACAGTAAGTTTCTATCTATGGTAAAGACGTGCATTCAAACCATGTATCTGTTCCTCCCAACTCTATTCCATTCCCCACACAAAGTAGGAAACAGAGTTCCTCAAGTGCTCATCTGGCGTGTGAGAAAATACCATTATTCATGGACCTTCACCTGCCTGACATTTCAAAGCAGGCCACGAATGGTATGATTTGTCCCTCTTAAATGTCACCTGCAGATGCATGTCAGCACAACACAGTACACTTCATCGTGCGGGAAGGGAAGCAAAGCGCCATGTACCTTTTGGATGTAAGGGAGCAGCATAGAGACTATTGTGTCTGTTATCTTCTCTGCCGCTCCAAGAGCTGATACAATGGTGGACGCATAAAATACAAGAAGAACTCTCAACTGAGCTGAGTTGACAGGACACTCTGAAAAGACCTGGACCACAGAAAAATTAGTTGTTCAGACATTATCAGATGTAGAAATACACATCCTCCCAAACCTCAGAACTCCAGCACGTAAGCTCCACCAGCTTCTGGTGGCTCAACTGAAGTCATCAACTCCTCTTCGCAGTAACCCATCCCTTGCAGACAAGGAAGAAGAAAACATGTCCTGTCCCTCAGATATCGTAACATGGTAACCTAAATCCCCTGTGACTTTGGTGTAATGCTCAAGACTGAGAATGGGACAGCCGAGAAGCAGGCTGGTTCACCATCACATGAACATACCCTGTTTACTTTGTGTGCTTTGCTTAGTTTGATAGTACATACATTCGAGGTTTCCAACAACTGGAAAGAAATGTTGTACATCTTACCCTTCTGAGGCTATAAAACTAGTTCTCTATTTTACATCAACTGAAAAACCAAATAAATCCATTCTGCTTCTAACAACCTCAATTTCTCAGGAATATTTGAAGATGTACATTTAAAACACCCACGTCGACCCCCAAAAGAGATAAACAAATCTAAAGTACAGTTACAAACTAATATCAGGATTGACTTTGTAAAATAAAGACAATTAAGAACTTTTATGCAATGCAATATTGCCCAATTGTTTTGTCATGGCCCACTGGTCCTCAGCCATTTCCTTACAAGAAATTCTGATAGCCTATCATATGTACAAATAACAAGAAATTTTCCTATTATTTACAGATAAATGACTCATTGTACTATTTGGTATGTGATTCAAAGTATTAGTAACAGCATAATACTAAAAGATAGGGAAAAACAAGTGAAAAATTATGTTCCAGAATAAATGAACCACCTTAACAGATTTTGCCACCAGCCTGCAGATGAAATCCATGAAATTCGGGTCTTTGTAGCAGTGTGTAATAACAGTACCCCTTGCCAGTGGGACTCCGGGTTTCTTAACATGGTGAAAAAAGTAAAATTAGAATAGTCAAGGATAAAGTGAAGCACTCAAAGTAAAAAATCAGAATCAACTCTAAATTAATCCTACCAATTAACATCATTTAAATGGAAATAACCAATGGAAATGCACACATGTCTCTGGATTTTTTTGTATCAACGTTAAGACAGATGATGAAGAGCATTAAGTGTAATCTACGTTGAGATAAACATGTATTTTTGTGATTGCTGTATGTTCCTACCAGTCGCAGAACCTTGCCTCTTAAAAGCATACTTTAACTTTGCCAAAACCAAGAGTAATAACGAACAATGCTTTTTATAATTAACTTTATATTTAAAGAAACACAGCAGAAACAACAGGTGGGCACTCAGGCTCCATCCCTGCAATTAAATCTTTCAGTACAGTCCTACAACTAACCACATGAACAAGTGGACCATATTCACAAACCTAGTGACAGAGTCAGGATATTTATTAATAAAGTCCCTCATGTTTTCCCCAACTTCCATCTGTTTAATACTTTACCCTTATTGGATCCATCCAATGCCATTTATTAGTTGGGCTTTGTATTTTTAAAAGTTGAATAACTCTCACAAATAGATTAGTCTCATGATATGGCAGAACACAACCAATTAAACTATCTTGATTGTAGAGATGGATGTGAAATCTAAGGAAAAAACATATATATTCACAGTTAAAATTTATCTCGAAGTCCAGAAACACGACCCAGCCAAGTTCTTCTCAGAACACCTGGTTAACTCGTTTTTAAGCAAGAAAAGAGAGATGATTGTCAGATTATCTCAAGACATATGGTCCACCAAAAGTCCAGACTCCCAGTGTGGCCAACAGCCTGTGTGTGCTAGAGGAAAGAAACACCACTAGCAATTTTTGTCCTGACTCTCAAAAATTTTAGGTCCTTATGGGACTTCAGATTACCTTAGTTTCTCCTGCATAGATTCCAATATTATACCAGATGTTAAAATGATCTAATATGTATTTCACCCTAACACATACATATTAAAAAGTCAAGATTTCAAAGGTTGTATCAATAAAAACACCCACTCTTCATGACATGAAATATTACACTTTCTGCATCTGGAGAGGGTAATTTATATAAATAAATACAACATCACAAAACACTTGGTTTGTTACTTCTTCACACCTTCCTACGCAGCCTTGAAATAAGAATACTTATGAATACAAGGGCATGCCACTCATGATTCACACTTAATGCTGAAAACTAGCTACTTCCCACAGCCCATTTCTAAAAGCACATTACATAAATGCCTCTCTAGGTCCTCTGCAAGATGGCTAAAGCTGAACAAATCAAAATTTCCAGATGTTTATACAGAGGTTTATCAAAAGACAAAAATCTAACTGGCAAAGAAAAACATCCATCACCATAAAGACTAACCCCAAATATTCTTTAAGATTTTAACCTATATTTTCAGAAAATGGAAGTAAAATTATTCAAAACGTTTTACACTGAGGAAAAAAAAATCTGGCATTTCTTATCTATTGACATGCAGGATATCTGGTGAGTTACCTGTGAATCAGCCATTCAAGACACTTCTGGGCTGGTTTAAGCATAAAGTAAGGCGACAGGTGAATCAGGAACAATGAAATGTTCTTATTCAGCTGCTGATTTACTGCTTTAGACTGAACACTGCGTTGCAGGCTTTTGGACGTGGAACTAAACAAACTGGACTGGAATACTTCAAAGGCAGGATCAATGCCCATCAGCTCTTCTAAGCCAGTGCAACCTGTGGAAAAAATGGAAGATGGCTTTAAATGCCACTGGTTTATTCAGAAGTCCCACACATCTATCTCCTCACTGGCACGGTCAGCTTCTTTGCTATACTGGTGTATGTCGTCCTTACTAATCAAACCAAGACCTTATATTCAGTTTGAACTTATATTCAGTTGCTTCAGTTTTTCTCAGAAGAGTCTGGAGAACAAACTATGAGAAGCAGCTGAGGAAACTGGGGATGTTTAGCCTGGGAAAGTGGAGGCTGAGGGGAGACCTTATCACTGCCTACCATTACCTGAAAAGAGGTTGTAGTGAGGTGGGTGATGGTCTCTTCTGCCAAGTGACAGGTGATAGTGACAAGGGGAAATGGCCTCAAGCTGAGCCAGGGCAGGTTCAGGTTGGATGTGGGGAAGAAATTCTTCATCGAAAGGGTTGTTGGGATGTGGAACAGGCTGCCCAGGGAGGGGGTTGAGTCACTGTCCCTGGATGTATTTATCAGACAGGTAGATGAGTGTGCTCAGGTATATGGTTTAGGAGAGGACAGGTACAGTTGGACTCGATGATAAGTCTTTTCCAAACTTGTGTGATTCTGTGATTTATGCCTGGTGTCTCCCATTGTCCAGCCATGCAATGGTTTGGACAGCCTGACCCCCCTTCCTGAAGTCCCTTCACAGGTACTGGTAGGCTGCCGTCAAACCTCCTCCTGTCCATGCCGAATGAGCCCACAGCCTCCCCTCACAGAGCAGGTTCTCCGGCCCCTGACCTGCACGTGGCTCCAGCAGCACCTGCCCCGCGGACTGCAGCGATGCTGACTAGCCCGCCATGCCCACGATCGCCCTTCCCAGGATGGGCCTCCATCCTTTCCCCGGCTGGCTTTCGGACATCCAAAGGTTTCACGCCGCCGGCCCCCAAAGCGCCCAACTCACCGATCGCAAAGAACGTGTCCCTGTCGATGCCGGCAGCTTCCTTGCAGCTGAAGAGCAGCGACGCCACCTCGCTGCGGTTCAGGAGGCTGGGGTCGTTCTGGGGAAGCGCCAGCCGCTTCAGCTGCTCCGCCAGAGACGTCATGGCTCCGCGCTCCCGGGCGGGGACCCTCCGAGGAAGCCTGCCGAAAGAAATTCAGCCCGCCGTATAGAGAGGCCGCCGCTCAAGAACGCACACACGGGATGGGGAGGGGACGGGCGGGACCCAGTCAAGCCGGCAGAAACACAGGGACAGCGCCGACGCACAACCCCCTCATCCCTGGTACCGGTACCGGCCTCGGCCCCTGACACCGACCTGAATCTTCACCTGCTCACGCAGCTCCGGGCCGGGCCCCACGTGGGCTGCGCGCGCTGCCAACCCGGAAGCAGCTCCCTCCACGGGAACGGGAAGTTCCCGCCCCCGAGAGGCAGGAAGTCGATCTCTTCACCGCCGGGCCGCGGGCGGGCGTGCCACTGGGCATGCGCCAGCTCCCGGCGGGATGGGTGGAGCTCCGCGAGGCGGGGACGGAGGGCGGGGTGTGTGGTGTGTGGCTTCGAGTTGCCTTTGGCCGGGCGGGTCTGCCGGCGTTCAGGCGCCGTGGGGAAACTCGTGTTGAGCGAACACCCGGCGCAGTCGACCAGTCGAGGAGTAAAGGCCCGCAGGGCGTGAGGAGGGACGGAGAGGCCTCCATGGAGTGTCTGTGGCGAGGGGCGCTGCTGACCTTGTGCTGAGCCCAGCAAGGGAACAGCCTGAGCTGTGGGTGAGGATCCGCGCAACAGGGTCAGGGTGGCTTCACTGTAAGAGCATTTGCAGACGGAGATGTGCCCCCTCTGGGTTTTCCTGTATCTGCAATGTGTGACGGCAGTTGTAGTTTGTATGGGCTGGATCCCAGTTGCAGAGCCACAGAGCAGCATAGGTTGGAAGAGCTCTCTAAAAGTTGATCTACCTAGAGCACGGCCTGCTCAGAGTCTTGTCCAGTTGCGTTTGGAGAACCTTCAAGGATGAAATGATATTATATAATACCCATGATGTCTCTCACCGAGTTACATTTGAGGGTGCAGGGTTCTGCACCTGGAAGCCAGTGCACAAAGTCAGAAAGGGAACTTGTGACATGGAGAAGGCTGTGAGGAAAAAAAATAAAATTGGTTTCAGTTGACATCATCAGATGGACAAAATGATGCCAAATACAAATAATTCCAGCACCATATGTGTAAAATTATTCCCTTATATTATGGAAAAGCTGTATAGCTGTGGCAGAAAAAAAAATTGTTTGAATGACAAAGCTGCCTTATTTGGCGATCATCTAGCATACAGTAGATATATAAAAAGCTGATGAAACTTTAGGTTTGCAAAGATGTGTTAAAATGGTTAGTTATATCCATTTTGAATATCCACTGAATTCAGCAGGGCACTTTGTTGGAGTGAGAGCAGAGAGAGAAAATGAAGCTGGACATCTGACTACAAATTATATTTGCTGGAGTGTGTATTAACTATATATCATGTATCTTCTGACATGTTATTGCCTGGATGTAATGAGAGTAATTGTTGAGCTGCCACTGCAGCTGTAACTGTGTTAATGAGTTTGGGGGTTATTGATTTAACAGGATTGTGTTAGGGGTTTTTTTTTTTTTTGTTGCCATAATACTCAGGGCTAATAGCATCCTGGCCTGTATCATGATGGTGTGACCAGCAGGAGTAGGGAAGTGATTGTCCCATTGTACTCAGTACTGGTGAGGCCATACCTCGACTGCTGGGTGCAGTTTTGGGCATCTCACTAGAAGAGGGATGTTGAGATGCTGGAGTGTGTCCGGAGAATGGTGAGGAAGCTGGTGAAGGGTCTGGAGCACAAGTCCTACAAGGAGCAGCTGAGGGAGCTGGGGCTTAGTCTTGAGAAAAAGAGGCTGAGGGGAGACCTTATCACTCTCTACAACTACCTGCAAGGCAGGTGTGGAGTGGTGGGGGTTGGTCTCTTCTCTTGGGTACCAAGTGATAGGATGAGAGGAAAAGGTTCCAAACTGCACCAAGGGAGATTTAGGTTAGATATCAGGATAATTTCTTCACTGAAAGGGTTATTAAGCTTTGGAACAGGCTGCCCAGGGAAGTGGTGGAGTCACCATCCCTGGAGGTATTTAAAAGGTAGATGATGTGCTGAAGAAAAGTGATCTAGAGGTGGACTAGGCAGGGTTAGGCTGTGATTGGACTTGATCTTAAAGGTCTCTTCCAACCCAAGTGATTCTATGATCTAGCAAATGAGCTGGCTATGGGTGCTACAAACCATTTATTTCATTTTTTCACATTCTCTGTGGCTTCTGTGAATCTTTTTCCTTCATGAAGCCTTCATGTGGCCTTATTTTAGCATGGTTTTACTGAACATAAATATGCATGTTTGCATGTCTAAAATTACCAAACATTAAAGTATGTAGATTTTGCAAAGGGCGGAAAGCTGTTTCTGGAAAAGAAAACTAGTCTTTTTTTTTAAGCAATGTCATTTGTTATTTGAATACTCTAGCCAGAATGATAAACTAGAAGTTGAAAATGTTGAAGTGTGTTCAGGTTTTCCAGTACTCCTGTCTCACTCTTATCTTTACTGTGGAGACCTGTACGACCGAGGTTTTACACTTTTGTGCTTTCTCTTCCAACACTGTTTGATTTCAGAGTAAAGCTGATTTTTTTTTTTAATTAACTGGAGGAACAGAGACACCTTCTGCAGAGGGAAAAGTATTTGTTCTTAATTTCATTCTAAAACAGTGTTTCTGGTGAAAAATAGGAAGCCAGTAAGTCTCTTAGGAAATATGCCTAGTTAGATTTGTAATTCCCCAGTAGTCAAGCTAAATATCACAGATTTGCTCCATACTGGAATACGGTGAGATGCTGTTCTGAACTTAAACTCAAGAGTATTTCAACCAGTTGGTTTAGCTTCTCAGTGCCTGCATCATCACATAGCAAGTCTGGTAGAGTTCTTATAGTCATACCACCTCTCCTGATGGCTGCTATTGAACTGTGTTTGATAGGTTAGATTGTCTGTTTAAAAAACTCTTGAAGTCTTAGAATATAAATTTTCATATGCTAATTTTTATTTGGAAAGAACCGATCTGTTTCAAGTGTTTTCTGCAAGCCTGTTCACTTGTAAGCTTTGGGGTGTTTTCAGAAGATTGAGAAATGCATACACTATTAAACTTGCAGCCTTCTTTACATGTGGGTAATTTTGTGCTACCACTGGAGCAAATGTAATTGGTGTTTTTTATATATATTATAAAGATCTAGTCTTTATATTCCTTCCAACTCACTTCACCAGCTGTGCATATATAGAGCAATATCTACCTTGGTAAGTAGTGCAACTTGGTAGGAGGAAGTTTGTGGAATGCAATGGTGCTGAGGAGCCCTCCCTACACTGTGTGCATTTCAAAGGCTTTATGCAGACTAAGTCTTGTTCTACCCTGTAGACCAGATTCTCTTTAGGCATGCTTATGGAATACCAGAACAGGTTGCCCAGAGAAGCTGCGGCTGCCCCCTCCTTGGCAGTGTTTAAGGCCAGATTGAATTGGGCTTTGGGCAAGTGAAGGGTGTCTCTGCTAGGGACAGAGAGTTAGGTGATCTTGGAAGTTTGTTCCAACTCAATACATTCTATGGTTCTGTGATTGTGGTTAGTTTCATGGGTAGGCAATAGATGGGGAGGAACCTCATTTAAAGAGGAAAATGGAGTAATTTCTGATAAAAAAAAAAAAGTGTTCAGTAGCATTAAATTGTACTATGTGAAGGTTAAGGTAAGGAATTGTAGTAGTACCTGTACAATTTACTGTAGTCTTAACTGCTCTCAAAAGCTTATTAATTAATTTGCTAAGAAGATGCTTCTCTTTCCTTCCTGTACCACTTCCTGTCATCTACAGAGCCACCATAATTTTGGATTGCTAAAACAGTTCCGAAGGAGATGGAAGAGAGCCACCTTCTGTGCACTTCACCATCGCTTTCTAATAACCTTGGCATGTTCCTTGGCATTCCCCATGCTGTTTCTAATATGGAATGTGGCAGCGCTTGACATCTAAAATATGATCTAATTGCAGCGTAATGCAGTAATGTTAAAACCTTCCTAGGATATGCAAAGGAAATTGTAGCTTCCCTAGAGTGTTTTGAGCTCTCTAACCTTTTAAGCAGAAGTAGGTGTCAACGAGTATGTGTGTGTTTAATGTGGGTATATGTATGCAGACTGACCTGTAAACCAATCTGTGGCCTGGAGCAAGGCTTGAACATCTTGTAAACCAAGGTAATCTTATTGTCAAGGCACATATTTGGTCTTGCTATTGGTTGTAGGAGAGATACTGAAGTTAGGTAGTTTGGGAGGCTGCGCAGGTAAATATGCTGTGCTAATCTCTGTCCTTTGTTCTTAATGTGTGTACGTATCTGCTCCCTTTTGGAATTAGTGATTTATAAGAATGCATCTCTAGTCTCTGAACTTACAGAGTTACTGTAATTATCTGGAACAACTGCTTTATTGTGTACTTTAAGGCTGCATTGATGTACTTTTCTCTGTTTTCAGTTTTTTTCTGCGTTCTGTGACAATGCAGCAGTCACCCATCACCTCTGGACATTGGGAAATGATCGTGCAGTGTATGCATTGATAGGCATTGAGGCCGTTATTCCCTTCGGTAAGCTTTTATTAGAAGCAGAGAGATGGATGGGAGCTGTTGTATCGTGTAGCAATGCAAATATGTGAAATGGGTGTGTTAAAATTTGTCTTCCTCATCTGCCCTTCCTGCCCTAAGGGCTTGATCTTTTTTATGCTTACATTAGTAAAACTCAGGAGTAATTCTGATGAGGTCAGTGAGGTTGTGCAGCTGATGTAACTGGAGGCAGAAACAATCAAGCGCAATTTGATAGTCACTGAGGTTACAGAGAATTGCAGTTCTCATTGCTGGAACATGACTGAAGAGAGGATAATCCTTCTGTTGAATTGAAGGGCTGGAAGATGCTACCTAGCAAGGAAACTTATCAAGCACATCACTGACTTACTGGCCACTGTGGCAGGCAGTATCATATTTCTCAGGCTTTTCTTGGAAAATTTATTGAAGCTTCCCCCAGTGATAATTTCTCATGTGTAGCTGCATTCCAGATCTAATAATAAATATAAGCTCTCTGGAAGGGTCGTGGGAACCTTTTTTTTTTTTTTTTCCACTGTATTAAAGGTTTCTGATGTGGCAGTATAAACTGAGGGCATTTGAATCGCAATTGTTTTAAAGGAAGCTTTAAATGTATATTCTAGATGAGAAGAAATAAACCCCAAATAAACAAACCAGCTTCAGCTGAGCACATGCAGAGGAACCATCAGCTTGAGAAAGGTAGGCAATACCTATCTTTGTAACTCCATTTGTATCTACTTGGGGTAGGTCTAGCTTGTTCCAGAAGCATCAGGTAAGCACAACAAATGGAGATGGTAAAAAATGGAAAAAACTCACAGTCCTAGGCCACCTAATGAATTGCGATTTTTTTGTTTGTTTTGTTTATTGTGTAAAAAGTCAACTAGAAGGTTTGATTTTAATGACCACACAGTTGTTGAGATGAAACATAGAAAAATATCTCCCGTAGTTGCTGTGATTGTGATAGTCCTTTGTTGTGATTTGGTGTTTGTTAGGCTGGGAAATATGATACTGTGTGTATGTTTTAGCCACTTATTGTTATTAAAAGATACCTGTGCCAGACAATCCATTGAGAGTAGGTGTCATAGGTCTACTGTGTGGTAGTTGTGAGTCATGGTGTTTAATGCATTGGGAGAACTTGGTAATCAGAGTGTAGCAGCATGGCCTTCAGAGACTTGGGTGTAATAAGCGATAAGGAGAGTGCTGTGTGCTAGACAAGTCTCATCTTTCATAGCAGGACTGCGAACAGTAAAAGAGACAATAAACTTGAGGATGGGGAGAAAGAAAAACTGACCAATATAATGCAGCATGTTTCTTACTGCAGTATACTGTCTTGCTGTTGCCTTAACTGCCTGTTACTCAAGCAACAGACAGGCATTGGAATAGCATTAGATCTCATATGGTGTAACTACCCATTCCTGACCTGCAGCTGTTCAAAATTCTATTTGTCTGTCAGTCAACTGTTTGCTGGTTTGGTTTTTTGGGGGGGAATGGTTTTTTTTTGGTTTTTTTTTTTTATTCAGGGATGAATCACAGCCCTTTCCCTGAAGGAGTAATAGTGCCATTCCTGTTTGGATTCACTAAATACAAATTCCAGATTGGCCACTGAAGGCAGCGCTGCTTTTATTGCTTTATTTTCCCCTGTTGCTGTCAGTGGATGGGCCTTTGCCTTACCTGACGAATATATAGTTTGAACTAGACTGAGCGCACAACTTTATCTGATAATGCCTGAAAAAAGTATGGTCCTCATTCAGAATCAGAGAGGGAAAAATAATTCTGTGGGTTTCTCTGGTCAGTTATATTCAGTGATGTGATTTTATTTACCCATTTTCTAAAGTTACTTTTTTTGTAGGAATGAGTTATGCTTTCATTTAGTGCCTAGCACAGTGTCACTGTGAACACTGGGAATAACTGAACTTTTTTTTTTAACGTTTGCATATATGTGAGATATATTAATACTATAATTTTTAAAAAGTATTAGAAAGTCAGTACTTTTCTGTGATACTGAATTATACAAAGTATCTGCAATCATTAAAAAACCCCAACAAACTTTTCTCTGCATTTCAGTGCAGTTTTAAGAAATGTTTGTCTTTTTGTATTTGCTTTTATTGGGCCCTGGAAACTGTGCTGCTGTGTATCTCAGGAATTCTTGGGTAAAAAACCCCCAGTTGTTAGAAGAAATACTATGTTTGATTTAGATGGCAAGAGCGTGTAACACAGTTTTACTGATAGGCCTAGATCTCCAGATTTGCTGATTTAACAGAGGTGCCATGTTTTCACTTAAAATATGGCCCTGCTGTCTTGAGATGATGTAAAGACTGTGCTGCCTTTCATAAAATAGTCTTGACACCTGGAAATGATCTTGTTAACAGCTAATAACTCTTACTGACAGAAGTACATGTCAGTGTTTTCTCCAGTGCATTTCTTACTCTCTGTCATTCTGCATGAGCTGTGCATGAGCCAGTGACTTCAGCTGAGAGAGACTTAGGGGCCCGGTGACATCAAAGGCAATTCCTTGGACACACTGAGAGGAGGGTGCTATTTCTGCAGGAGGCTTGACAGGCAGTTAGTACAGTGGGTGAGAAGGCAGCCTGGCTTTCAACATGTAGAGAAAGAGAGTGTGTGGTGCTGAAGAGTCAGGTGATTCTGCCACTGATGCTGTTACACCTTGTTTAGGTGAGCCTGGTGGCTAGAGACTAAGTTCCTCCAGTGATGCTCTCGTACAGCACTGGAGAGGTTACAATTCAATCTCTTTCCTGCTGTAGTTGTGCTGGGACTCCTTTGTTTCACAATACTCGCTGATTCTTAACAGTATGGTGATGTATGGGCTTTGGTTTAGTCTGTAGAGGGGCAACAAAACATTTTAAACAGTTGTGCCTTGTCTGTCGGTCACTGTAACACATTTAGAGACTCCTGTGTGAGCCTACAACAGGGACATCTGAGATGCAACACATGTTTTTTTTCTTGAGCAGAAGCTTTAGTGGTTATGTAACTCTTAGGCTGCACTGGAAACTTCTAGTGCTTTCCTTAACATTTTGGAGGAATTGTCTTCCAAGTCAGAACTCATTTACAATTACTTATTATGTGCTTATAATTAGTTGTAGAGCAGACATCTTAAAAGAACGTAAATATCATAAGTCAATTAATGGCGAACTGACACAGTTAAGTTTTCAAGGAAATTTTAATTCAGCTGCTGTATGCATCGCAATGCAGATTTTAATTCCATAGTTACAAACTACTTTTTCTCCAAAAATCCTACTTTTTCAGTGTATTACATTAGCAGTGCTCTACAGCATTATGATTTCTCTTTTTTTTAAATTCACTGAAGGTCAATTGCACTCACTTGCGGCATGTT
Source organism: Heliornis fulica (assembly GCA_013399135.1). Lineage (NCBI taxonomy): Eukaryota > Metazoa > Chordata > Aves > Gruiformes > Heliornithidae > Heliornis > Heliornis fulica. The sequence goes on along the minus strand of VXBZ01002165.1, from coordinate 189,073 downwards.
GACAGATAATCTATGAGTTTCAGCTCTGGTCATCACAGTATTTCTACATGTATTCAAGTATTCCAGATCTACTGAGTATTTGATTTTCACACTCTTCCTTATGCTTCACAACATTAGTATTATTCCTGGTCCACAGCAATGAAACAAAAGGGTATTCTACCTGTCCTTAGTACCATTACCATATCCAGTGGACAGTTTCAAGATAATGAATGCTGATACTATGGAATTTGTCTTTTACCTAAAGTGCTTTACATAGTACAATTATGTTCTGTCTTTTTGCCCAATTACTATGCCTTGTGGTTTAAGCCTTTAGGCCCAGCAGAATCTTATATTTTCCTGATATTTCCATCCTGCATTCTGTCATGCATTCACTTCTGAGGTTGACAGTGCAGACTAAGACTTTTTTGACTTTACCACTGATATTTTACAGTGAAAAAATCAGGCCCTACAAATTTAGGGTTTGATTGTTCTGATTTTCCATAGATCATGTGTGCCAAGGTTACCTATGAAGGAGGTATAAGGGGGATTGCTGAGCCATGGGGAGCAAATCAAAAGTGCCTTGGTGTTCCAGAAGTGTATTCATAACTGAGTAGTTTCCCTTAGAAAAGTCCAAGATATATGTGAATCCATGGGTTTGAACTGCAAAATAAGCTTTCCACTGAATGCTTTTATCATGGAAAAAGAGGCCAGGGGAAGGTATGTTCAGACTATCAATAAAAAATTAATTCCAGAGTTTGCTATAAATACATGTGCAGACTTACAGCTTATAAGGGTAGGTTCACCTTTGTCCTAGTTGTTGACTCCACCTCCAGTAACTATTGTCCATATGAACTGGAAAAATATTTAGAGCAATGTCTGGCTTGAAGTAAAGCAACCTTCTTGACTTTGGTTCAGTTATGAAATTTGGGAAGATTACAGTATTCCAAATTTAAGAGTAGGAGATCTAGACTGCACTTTAGCACAACCCCACTGTATTTATCCTAAGGACAAACTGGTTTGAGGTGAAGAAACATGCAAGTGCTCTCCTTTTTTGCTTTTGCTAAACTGATCTTCCACAGGGAAAGAGGTGAGTCGATTAAGAAACAAAGGACTTGTCCACATTTGGAGGGATTGAGAATGTACAAGAGCTTTCATCATGAGTAGGTTATTGCTGGTAGCTCATAAAAGCAACAAGTCTTGTACTGGAAGGTATGTTGTGCAAAATTGATATCCTTTGGTCCTGAGATGAAAATACAGCCAAAGTTAGTGAAAGAGATTAGATTTCCGTAGTAAAGGGAACAATTGTCTTCAGGACAGGAATTGGAAAATACTGTCCTTGCTGTTTTCATGTCAGGCATGGTGGGAACATTGCTCATTTTCTCAGTGCTGATTCTTGACACAGCTGAGTGTCAGAATAAAACTTTGTTGGACAGGATGTAAGGACAACAGCTCTGGAAAAGGAAAAGTTGCACTGTACGTGTTTCCAAAAGAACATGTTATCCCTGTTTGGCAATAATTCAGATTGTACCTAACACTGCCAGGAGTGAATTTGCCCCTCTTAGTAATCTTTGTGTAGTTCCTGTGGAATGAATAGTAAGTAGCTAGGATTCACTTTTACAGACTGGCAGTTTGTTCAACCAGACCACTCTGAGTGCGTAACATATTTAATTGATGTTAGTGAAATTGCATTGGTGTATCTGGACAAAGCAGTGAAGGTATTGAAACTGCAACATGTCTAAGGTCATTCAGTCAGTTTGTACAAATGCCAAGTTTAGAACACAGCAGTGTCTGATCTCCTGTGCCTCATACTTCAGTGGTTTAAAACCTGCCAGGTCTCATCTGTGCCCCTTAGATAATTATTGTCTGGAAACTGACTTAGTTGATGGTGATTGTTTCAAGAAAAAAGCATGTTGTCTCTTCATTCCTTGTATCACACACACATCTCTTACCTTTTCTCAGTGTGACCAAAACTTGCTAAATAACAATGCCTTTTTTTAGACAAATAGTCGCAGGTAAAACAATTATGGGTCACACAGAGCAGCTCACTAACGGATTTTTTGAACTGGTAGGATTCGTGAAGTACAAATTTAATTGCCAGTTGCAGGCTTTCACATTGCCCTACTTGCACAGTTTCTTCCTGGCTTAGTATCTTTGTGTGATAAGGCCAAGCCAAGATAAACCAGGAACAAAGCCAGGATTTTGAGAACACATGATGGTGTGAAGGTTTCTTCAGCAGGTTTGTTACAGGCCTTGCTGTAGTCCTAGTCCAGTCCTTTCAGTTCTCATCACGGAGCCATTTTTAAAATCCTGGATCTGGCTCACCATTTTTTCCAATCTTATGCCAGCACTATTTAAGTTTTCCACCTGTTACCATGTGTATTATGTTGTAACTGTCTGCATATTGCTCTACAACCTCAGTGTGCTAGCAGACTGACCGCGATGTTGTATATAAACTACCAGATACATTTCTCATTTTTTTCTCTGATGTCACATTTTCTATTTCCAAAGCATCTATTGAAGCTTCTGATAGTATTAAGTTCTTGATCTAATCTGCCTTTGTGAGTTACATCTACCCAGACAAGAACCAGTAAATTGAAAAAGCCACCCTCAAGAGGCTAGCTCAAGAGATAAAGAGAGTTCATGTATCATGGTTTATTCTGAAAGATTTAATAAAATATGTCAGAATGTGAGGTCTGAGATCTCTTCTCATTCGTGAAAGTTAGGAGCTTGTGTAGTGCTGGCTGGCGGTCGCCATCCCTAGAGGGTTTTCCCTCTGCTACCTTACATCTTTCAGCACTCACACTGCAGTTTGTGATTGTTATTATCTATTGCGGTACTGCCTAGTGATTCTGTGGCGCAGACCAGATGTTGAGTGTTTCCTACTAATACTTGCCTTGAGGCCTCTCTGAGAACCATGACCATCTGCTGTGCAGGCTGCAAGTGTGGCCCTACAAATAGTAGGGACATCCCCTCCAGAGTATAAGGGACCCTGAATGTCTGAACAAGCTCGACATACTAGAATGATCCTAGGCATTTTTGGGTGTGGGCTCTACACAGACCTGACAGACAAACATGGAGGTGATGTACAGTAGGTAAAGTGCACTATAATCGTAATTGTTCCATAGGCTCGTCCAGGATTTTAGATGGAAAAGACCTCTGCTCCAGAGAATTGTGTTCTAGGTGGAAATTAAGGACCAAAGGAAGCATTGCTGATGCTATTTTAGAGGTGAGAGAGTGAAACACAACAAGCTTGTTTCTCTTTCTCGCAGTGAGAGTAGTCTAATGGGCCAACACACAGCTTTTTGGAAGTTTTATCTGAATTGACTTGCTCAAGGTCATACAGGGCATTTTAAGCTGGTGTTTCAGCCCTGTGATTTTTCCTTCCACACAAAGGGTCGGCAAATGCCAGTGATCTCAGTGCAGTCAGCATTTTCTCCATACTCCTGAAGCCCAAGCTATGCTTTGGTAGTATTTGTCTGTTCTATAAATGTTTCTTGCTACACCTCATACATGGCTTAATATCAGGGACAGAGTAAGTCGTAACTATATATAGCTGATGAATGCTTTGGGATCTTCTGACGATGTCAGTTGTTACTATGAAGCCAGCAGTACATTTTTAATCTCTTTGTCCATTTTTATTTCCAAACCTGTCATTTGAAATAGCATACTTTAAAAACATAATTAAATTACACAGCCACTTAGCTTCTGTATCGTTAGTATCACCACTCATGAGTAGGATGGGGATTTTTCAGAGACGACGTGTGTGCCTCTTGGTGCTAGATATGGGAGGACTAATATGCTTTTCCTTAGGTCAGACAAAATGAGAAATTTGGTTCCCAGGTGTGTGCTTCTCAGGTCTCTTTCTGCCTGCCTTTTTTATATGTTCATTTTGGGGATATCAACCTAGATTAAGGTTTATTCATACCATCTCTACATATTGAATGTAGTCACTTATTTTTTCCCGAACTTCCAAAATAACGTGTTTCATATGTTGAGGAAGGTGGGTAGTGTTCATTGTATTGGGGGAAAAAAGGAGTTATATCTTCCCATCTAATAAAAACCAAATACATTTTATAACATGCCCCACCTTTTTGCTTAGCTTTGTTTGGAAAATTTATGCATAATTTTTAATAGAATTCAACATTTTTGCCCAATCTAAGTTATTGATGCCTTCTTTAAATAATTAATTTTTTTGTTGGTTAAGCTTTAAACTAGTGGATACTTGCTACAAACAAAAATACATTTTAAGTTACAGTTGTGATATATTTTGAAAGTATAAGGGCTCTTTGATCCTTCCTTTAAGATTCTATTAACAGCTTGCACAAGAGAACAACCACTTTGAATCTATTTTTCTTTATCATTCACTTTCTTGAGAAAACATCCTACTCTTCAGAAAGAAACAGGCTGTGCCTATGGAAAGATAATTGCTTAAAGAGTCGCTGACTTATTGAGCTCTCATAAGGTTCTTCCTTTGGCCTTTCTAAGACAGTTTTGGCAGAAGTGAACTACTGTCTTCCTTCAAAGAAATGTTGCAGCTGAAAACAAATGGTGATAATTTTCACATCAGTTGATTGTTTCACAGGTGATTATTTAAGTATAGAAATCTGGGTAATTTCTTATTCTAAATCCCATTAAGTTCAATTAGATTAATGATCCGGGGAAACACAGTTGCAGTGTTCAGCACTTCTGAAATTTTAATAATAAATCAGAGGTTTATTCTCATTATAAGATTTTTGTGAGCAGGTTGAAGGGAAAGAAATTCTGATGAACATTGAAAGTACAGGGGATGGTGAGTGCTTGAGAGAGTGATATGATGGGTTTTGGGGAATGTTAAATACAAGGTGTGTGAAACAATTTCTATTTTATTACAAAAAACTAACCCAAAACACAATAATGGTTGATACAGGAGGTGAAAACTGTGCTTCCTTCAGTTAGAGAAGTCCTTTGATTCTCACGGTGCTTAATGAAAATCATGCCATGAGGCTTTTGCATAGGTGATCTTAGATTCAAAGATCCTTCAGAAATTGGAACCATGATAAGAAGTGACCTCACTCAGTAAGGTCACCCACAGATCTGCTGTGCCTGTTTGGAAAGTTCTAACCTTCTTGGTGTACCTCATGCATGGGATATGATATCTTATTGCCCCAGTGTTCCCTTGGGGTAAAGGTGTACTTCTAGGTAGGCCCTTACCGAGCATTTACGTTGCCATGAACTACAACTGCACGCCTTTTGCCAAGTGAAGGATAAAAATAGCTCTGTCATCTCCATTTCAGATCTCCCTGTGCTACCTTATTTCTTCTAATCTGTTTGGCAATCATGAGTGTTCTTTTTGTCCTATGACATTGTAAGCTATCTCTGTCATTTCTACCTCAGATCTGCCTACTTGCTGTCAGGTGTCCTGCCATGTCAGCTTAAAATTCCTATGGCTCACTGTGTTTCTTCCTATTTCTCTACTTGGGAGTTAGGCCCTTTATTTCCTGCTCTGCTTGCTTATTTCTGTTTTAATTTGAGTTTCTTTCCCCTTAGGCACACATAGTTTGTAACTGTGCAACTCTGCCAGCTTTAGTGGGGATAGTTCTAACCTACCTCTGATGTGGCAATAAGCTGATTGAATCACACTGCTTTATTCACACTACTCTTGTGGGCACAGTTTTCCTTGTCTCTAGGTTAGCTGGAAGAGACAACTCCCTTTCCACTTCAAGTTTGACGTCAGAGTTCCATTTTGGCTCTTTCCACTACAGACCTCCATTCATATGCTTCTTGTTACCATCCACACAGTTCATTTATAAAATTAAATTAAAGTAGTAAACAAAATACCAGATACACCTCCTAAAGCTCCATCTATAAATATCTCCCCTGCCTACTCATGCCGTCTGATTAAGGGGCAGTAAGTAGTTATTTAGAGAACCTAAAACAGGTCAGATTCCATCAAGACAGGCAGGTTTTTTTGAAATTAGGATGGCTCCTGTTTCATAGCTAAAAATCTCACCTCTCTCAAAATGCACACTAATGAATTTAGATCCCCCTATTAGGACATTTTCAGAATTAAAAAAAAAAGATAAATAGTGTTTTCATTCTGAAGGTTTTTGTTTTGGTTTGGGTTTTTTGTTCCATCTAAAATGAACTAATATAATCTACCTAAAGAAGATTTTGAGATACCTGCCCTTTATGGAAAAGTGTAGGTTTACTCCTATTTGGAATCAAATTGAAATTTTGTTTGCTTCAGAAGAGCTGAGAGCATCTGTGGTTGTAGCTGTTGGTTCCTGGGAACAACAATGACATTTTTCTTTTATTTGTTTTGATGTGAAAGTGCTAAGTTTGCCTGTATAAAAATGAACGGTACCTTTGCAGCAGTAGCTAGCTCTTTTGAGCCAATCCAGTGATTTTATGGAGAAAATTAACCTTCTTTCAGAGTTCTAGAAAATCTAGGTGTATTTCCTTTTGATTTCCAGAAATGTAGGTGTGGATCTGACTCAAGTTCAAATCAGATTTGAAGTGTGATCAGATACTTTTGTCATCATTTAATGCCTCAGTTTTTATTTCACAACGTGGGCACTCTGTTGTGTGTTATAGAATGAGGTCTGACAATAAAATTTGTCTTTTAACTAGTTCCTTCTTGTGTGAAGCCGTCAGTATCCATAGGGGTCACCTATACTGTGCCATGGTGTGGTACCATCTGACTTCACCTGCTTAGGTCCCTGACAGGGCAATGCTGAGGAGAGGCACGAAGCTGGTTGCAGTAACTCACCTCTGATGAGGTAGTGGCGTGAAAGGTCACAGGTCTTGTCAGCGCAAGAGAGCTCTTAGCATAGAAGACAGCTCTGACTCAGAGCATTGCAGCTTTGTGTGTCTACTTCAGTGACTTTTCTGACTTCTTCCTGCTTTTTCTCTAGAAACTTCTCTTGTGCTATAGTGATTAAGAAGAAATGGTTTCACTGACTTCAGAGGCTTAAATTGTCATTTAGATGATTGAAATTTGGTGTGTATCACAAACCATAGAAAACTACACAACTATAAAAATAAACCACACAAATTACACCAGGGTACACATAATGTATATGTACATGAAATGTTTTGTAATTGCTATTTAATATTGTCTGGGAATATTCTAAGATAATGCTCATCTGCACTTGCACAAAATTGTCTTGACATAACATGCATTAGCATTTGTTTCATTATATATCTGGAAAATAGCAACCTTGAGAAAATTTGCATTGAGCAGGTGTAAGTATTGTGCTTCTGACTTTGCTGCTTAGGCTCAGAATTTGATGTTTAGACTTTAATTTGGGAGTTCAACTTGCTCTGACTGCCTGAAACATTGTAGTCCTCTTCTGAAGTCCAATTTTCATCCCTAGTGGCTTCATTTATGAAGGTTTATTTTGAGCTGATAGGTAGGTATTAGTCATGCATGTATGCATGTCCTTGTAAATTGTATAGACTTAAGGGTTAGAAAGAGACTTTGCAGAAAGCAGAGCCTTAGTTGACATTACAGAGTGGAGGGCATACGCTGTCTTGCTGTTAATTATTCTGGTTGCTCCTTCACAGTGGCATAGAGACCCATTACTGTCTTTACCAAATGTAGTTATCTCTTATGGCTGACTTGGTCTTTTATGGCTTCCAGAAGTTCAGCTTTGGTGAGCATTTATTTTTGTAAGTACAGTTTGAATTATAACGAGTGTGGACACTGCTGGAGATGTTGACCTTGGGTGATGATAGGGGCTGGCATTAATTACAGGCTACATGAAGAACATAGTAAACTTGCTAATTCCCAGAAGAAACACTGTTGCCAGGGCAACTGAAATGACAGGACATGGGAGATACATGATGCCAGGGTGCTTGATCTCAGAGCTATCTTCTCAGGTTTTAGCTGGTGGAGAGCATGGGTAAATGATCCCTGTCACGCATTTGTGAAGTTGCTGGTTCCACAGACTTCGTATGTGCTTCTGGGTGCCTGCTTTTGGGATGTACCAAGCAAGTGCCAGGACGAAAAAGATACATGTTGCCTTTCTGAGCTGTGCTTCCATACTGTCTGACTTACCTACCTCCAGACTCAATCTCCACTGCGCATCGTTTCATCCCTCGGGTGTTCCTGGTCTGAGAAGCGGGAAGTGACTCGGGATACCCCGCAGCCTTCAGGCTAAGGACGAACAGCGTCAGGCCGCATCAGCAAGTCGCAGCCAGGTCCCGAGGAGCAGAGATACGTGCTGTACAAACCCGGGCAAGACAAGGAGCCGCATCGGACTGGAAGGCAAGGCGGAGCAGCACGCAGTCACTTTGGGCCGGAGCGCTTACGGCAGGTGGGCTCTCCCGGCCGACCTCGGGTGACAGAGGCAGCGCAGCGGAGGGTGCGGCGGCCACAGCGCTTCCGCCCCGCCCGGGCTGAGGCCGCCTCGCCACCACGCCACGTGACAGCCCGGCGGGGATAATAAGCCGAGGGAATGAGCCGCGCCGGGCTTCTCCGGAGGGTCAGCCGCAGGGACCTGCAGCAGCAGCAGCAGAGAAAGGGAAGAGAGCAGGAGAGAGGGAAGGAAGGTCACCACAGGGCAGCACCTACCTGGCAGTGTCAGCCTCTGCTCTCCGCAAGAACCAATATTTACTTCCCATCAACTTGCAAAAAGAGGAGGAAAAAAAAAAAGAAAGAAAAAAAGGCACTGCTACCTACAACCCATCAGCAAGTACACTAAACTCAAAAATTATATATAAAAAAAGTCCCAGCAGCTGAAGCTGACCACCAGGTAGCATGAATAGCATGAATCAGATAGAAACAAACATGCAGTACACCTACAATTATGAAGAAGATGAGTACATGACCCAAGAAGAAGAATGGGACAGGGACCTGCTCCTGGACCCAGCATGGGAGAAACAGCAAAGGAAGGTCAGGAAATAAACTAGTGTGTGTCTATATATGTGCTTCTGTGTGGAATGATGTCCTCTCTTTGTGATGTTGCATCTAGAACTCCCAGGGATATGCAGTAAGGGGTTCTAATTTTGTAGCAGAACATATTTTACATCATATGAAGCATATATATAAAGTAAATACTAACTGTGTCATACTTTGATGATAAAACATTCACTCTTTTGATTCTTAAGTGAAACCTATTTAAGATTAAACTAATTTATGACCGTCAGGAGAGGTTCTCTATATTGATTTATTGTTGATCAAGATTTCAGAATTTTTAAACTCCAATTCCTGGATCTTAGTTTCAGAACGCAGACTCTGAATTTATGTTTGTGCCCAATTGCTTTGCAAAAATGGTAAGCTGCAATTATAAACAGGGAGATTAATGAGATTGTTCAAAATTGGTATGTAAAACCAATTTGCATTATTTGAACTTGTGATCCCACAAGTCAGCTGTTATTAGAATTTACTTTTAATTCTGCCTGTATAATCTCACAAGGAAAATACTGCTTACAGTTATATCCACACTAGATTTGGAAAACTGCATTTCACTATTAGGTTCCCACATGCCAGTTCACTGTCTGGGGTGGGGTTTGAGGGGGAAAGAGGTCTGTAAACTCCTTGGAATATACTATTCTAGAGAAAACTGTTTATTGCCTTTTTAGGTGTAGGAAAACTTTATGCTAGCAAGTACTGTCCATGCTCTTTTCCTGAACATAGCTGGAGATTCTAGTCCTATCAGCAGTCTTGTCAGTGGCTTGGTACTTTAGTAATTTTCAGAACACTGAGTTTTAAGCAGCACATGGAAAATAAAGATATGAAATGTTGAAAAGGATTTGCTACTTCCTAATGTAAAAGGTGATGTTGAAGTCACAGCTGACAGATCTGGGATTAAAAGGTTATCTGCTGGTCACAAGAACAAAAAAAAAGGGGGGGGGAAGAGAGGGAGGGAAATGGCACATTAGACAATAAGGTTGAATATGCTTTTTGCTTTAGGTGAGCAATCTACTTCAAGAACTTAAGTTGTCAACTGATCATCGTTACAGCTTCTATAAAAGATACACTGTGATAGTACAGCTATAAAAGTAAGAGCTGTTAGAATTGTTGGGTCCAATAGATTTGCTTTTCCACTAAAATCAGTAGAGCAAGTATTTGTCTCTCAAGATTTCACTTATAGCCTTCCTCCTTCAGTGACATTTAGATAGTTTTATTAATTTTCCTTTGACACCTGTTCTGAGCCTGCTGTACAAGTTTAGTGGGAGAAGTTCTGTGCTAGGTTGAAGTTCACTTTTCTTGATCTACCAGCTGCTGCAACTTCTGAGCAATTATGAAGCTGTACTCATTAACACTGACATTTGTTTTAATTTGACACTCTTTAGATGGCAAACTATTCTTTTATGTTTTATAATGAGAATATAAATTATCATAATGGTTAAGTGCTTTAGTGATTTGAAACTGTTCACAACAGGTTGTGGTTACATCTGATTAGGATTCAGTTGTTCAGCATGTCTGAGAATGCTGTGTTCAAAATAAAGAAATAATGGACAGGTTACTAGTAAGTCAGCACTCTTAATACTTCTTCAGTGCAGGTAAATGATAAAAAATAAAGAGATTTTTTTGGATTCTGTAGGCTTTCTTATGTTTGTAGTAAATCTCTTGCTTTTACAGAGTAGTGGGCAGTAGTTGGTATGAGAACCCATTTAAGTTTTTTGCTTCCATTCCTTCAGACAACACTTCATCAGAAATTCAGGTTTCCACATTGATAAATTAAAGCCAACTTTGCTTTACTTCCATAGAGTAGAGAGAGTGTGGCTTTGTTGCTTTATGTTGCAAGTTCCCAGGACTTATTTTTAATATTAAAGTCATACAACGTTTAAACAAATTTTAGCAGAGGAGATCCTCATTCCTTGCCTTGGAATGGAGTCTAAATTTATTATTACATGAAAAATAAGAACTCTCATGATAATGGGCCTGATAGTATTTCAAGTCTTTTATCTTTTTCTAATTGGTGCTAAGACAGCAGAAAGCGCTTTCTTTATTTATTAGGAGGGGATTGCAGATTCTTGGATGAAGATCGTTGTTCAAACTGGTAATATAATATTGAAAAGTGATCTCAGCGGAGCCCTGGCAGTTGGCAGCATATATTTTCTGTTAGACAGTCTTGGAACAAACCAAAAATAAATGCCATTGTTTCTATTGTGGGCTGCCCTCTCCAGACTTGCCATTTCAGTGATATGCGTGGTATGAGATCTGTCAACAGATGCTGGTAACACATGATGACGTCCATAGGATTACAATGGATGTGACGCCTAATTATAACCATGGTTCATAGAGTATTATAGTCCTCTGTAATCCAGGTTCCTTGGTGGTTGGAGATGTCAGAATAAATGAGGTACACTATAGGAAAGGAGACTGAGTTTTAATTTACCTATGTCTTATGAATGTGAACACCTTTGGTTAGGATATCATTTAACCTGTGTCCAATCAAGAAACCAAGAGAATACAGCAGTTTGATGATTTGCTGCATTTAGACACTATTGGTGAAAACTCAAAGCAGGATCACATAGTTGGGAATTAAGGCAGCAACTTTGAAGAAAGACTAAATAACAGAAAAAAATTTGTATTTTGAATGAACATTCAGTCATCAGTACAAACAAATTAGAGAACTACAACCTTGGTGTCTTTTGAACATGTTGATGGGAACCATGAGGTTGGAGTCTTCTGAAATCTGCTGTATGGCCTAATTTGCTTCCACTTGCCATGTGAACTTAAACAGTGGTTGAAAGATCTATGGAAGTGGCCCCTTGTCTCTTCAGTACCATGTGGAAATCAAAAAGTATTAGAAATCCAAAAGTCTGCCTGCGGGATTTTCTTTTTCACAATGGCCTGTAACCTTAGGCAAGGTCATCTCATCTCAGACCTCGATTTTCCCACTCCTAAAGAGGACAGCAGTGATATTTGTAACAACTGATGGAAGTAATTGGTTCTGTGGTATGTCAAACCAGTGATTAGTTGTCTCTCAGTCTCTACCCGACTGGACTGGAAGTAAAAGTCATACTAGCTGATAGTGGAAGATTTAAAACCTGGTATCTCTTCTCTCCATGATAAATGTATTTCTTAACTTAAAAAAAATAAAAGCAAACTCTACGCACCTTTTTTCACTAGCCCTTTGCTCAGTATAACTGAAAGGAACATAGGAAAGTGCGGTGTCCCTTAGCTTAGAAAACCAATGACAATGATGCTACTCAAAATGCAGGCATATTGTTTGCAACATATTTGAGCTGCTAACCTCAACACTGTTGATAAACAGTGTTGTTAAACAGTGCTCTTTCTTGTTTGTAAATTTTGCAGCTCTTTTTTTCTATAAGTGCTTTATTATAGCAGGATGGTTTTTTTAAACTTTGACGTGAAATATGGTCTGTTAGTTTTTCAAGGTAGTTCTTAAGCTTTCTGGATAAAGATCTGAAGGTTGTAAAACAGGTGTGGTCCCTTCTTAAAGATAGTTGTATTGTAAAGCACTAAACTGGCTCCACATATTTCATATATGTTTTCTCCGGCCATTCAGACATGTCTCTGACACTGTTGTATGGAAAGAACTGGAAACATACTCCTTGCCTGCTGATGTTTTTATAGATGAATGATTCTATTCTAGCTTGCCATGTGGCCTTGATGCTACTGTGTGGTTAATGCAGAAGCATTTTAATGTAGGTGTCAATGCAATTTCTGACCATTTTGATGTTGGGTTTTTTTTGTTTTGTTGTTTTTTTTTTTTACACTGGTATAGAATAAACAAGAGAATCAGAATATTTATTTCCCTAGATATTGCACTCTTTATGAATGCAGATCTTCTCGGTGACACAGAGTGCTGTGCGTGAGTGAGGAGTTTGGAAAAGGTTCTTTAAGACAGAAGCTGTGTCTTTCTAGTCTTCAGCAGTAGCTATCAGATTACATTTGCAGTGTGACCTGTAAGGATTTGTCTGCATTACCTCCTTTGGTTGGTAATACAGCTCCTGTTGTCCTTGCAAACAATAAACCAAAAGCATTTGGAAGCCATATGTATGGCAAATTATTTGGAGGAAACTACCAGGACTATGAATCCCTCTTTTTCTAGTGTTGCTGCCACTTCAGTAAGTTCAGCAGATTTGAGAAGTTTATTGCAGCCTCTAAGAGAAATTGACCTTGTGTTCAGTCTGACTTCAGTGTCTATAAATAGAGTTACAGTCAGTGTCCTGAATTCACTCTGAAGTTTTTGTGGTCTTCTATGGATGGAATCTAAATTGATTTCATATTGGAAACCTCTTCCTGGAATAAGTCTGCTAGTGAGGGAAAAGACAGATGAAGCATTGGAAGGAAACAGCCTTATTCTTTGTCCAGGAAAAATAGGGGAGAAATAACCAAGCCTCAATGAATGGGAAAAAAATGTAGAGAAATCAGGAAAATGTTTTCAGGAGATGATAGGTGCCACCAGCAGAATTCAGTACTGTAGAACCACTCCTCATGAATTTACAGGCTCTAGATTAAAATCACTGTCATGGAGTATACAGCACTATCTGCAGTGTACAGGTCATTTCAGACTAGGTCTTCCCCTTTTACTGAAGGTAATAAAAGTTGGGGGGGTTGAGTGTGGTGACTTTTTTTGAGAATGGGGAGGTTGGTTGATTTGTTTGGGTATTTTTTAGATCATGCAAAATTATTTCTTAGAATAATCAGCCTTGGGATTAAGCTCCCATAGCACTCAGAGAAACCACCCATCTCTTGAGGGTTTGCAATGAGATGACACTTTTAGGCTGTGTGGAATACCAGTGGGATTGTTGAGAAGGCACAGAGATTACTTTGTGCAAGTGGGCAACCAGAACAGGGTCTGGATGAGAACCAGCAGTGAAAGTAGGAGTGAGGGAGGCGAAAGTTACAGGCTTTTCTAAGAGAGTTCTCATTACCTATTCCTAGTACTTACGTGTTACTATATAGTTACTGTATAACTATGTAGTACTATATAACTATATAGTTGTGATACCTGTTACTATTGGATATCTTATGAAAATAGAGGTCCTGGGTTGAGTAGCATTAGGACTAATTTCAGGAGGGATTTAATATGTTTGGAAGAAAATCCTTAAGGCTTGAAAGCAGAGTGATATCAGAAAAGTCATGTGCGATGCCAAGTCCTACACCTGAATTCTCTGCCTCCTTTACCTTTTTATATACAGGATTAGGGTATCATAGTTGTCTTGGAAATTCTGTAGATTGTAATGCAGCATTCTATTACCGCTAATAGAAAAGCAAATGACTTCACCTTTTTAGGCTTTTTGTAGTGTTGAGCCAATAATGTGACTGTCTTCTGTAGAAGAACAATGGCTTGCCAAATGATATATACTACTAGAGATTCCTTATGGTAACATGAAGTTTCAGCATTGAAAATCTTTCTCTCCCAGGTCCATCAAGAATTTTCTTTTCATAGAGTAGATGCCAAACACTCTAGTATTAAGAACACACACACACCCCATCTGTTATTTCCTTTTAAATCATGGGTGCTCTTTAAGTGACCTCATGGCCCCATATAGGGTCTGACTCAGAATTTAGTTGCCAACGCACAGACTTAGTTTTTTTTCTGGCACAGAATTCCTTTATTTTTCAGCATATACCATAACTGCCCTAAACATTAGCTGCTGGTGAAACAGAAGGAAATGGAGTTGATTTTTCTCTAGTCCTGTGAAGAGCTGCCTTGAAGGTAGAAGGACTCTGTAAAGAAATATGGGATGTGTTTATGGCTTGTTCTGTATGATTGGCCTCTTAGAGATTAGTGCTTGTTAAAATAGTAACATGTTAAATTCCTCTTGCTGATGTTACTTGCATGGAATGGTGCGTGAGAGGAGCATGCTGAAAGCGTAGTGGAACTATCATATTTTGTCAGTGTGCTTCATATTCTGTCTTGGAAACTGTCAGTAAGGTGTGTGGTTAGAGAGGGCCCTGAATACTTGTCATGCTGGTATATGAAGGAAAATTGAAAGAAAGCTATTATGAAATTCATTTAACTGGAAGTGTTTATGGAGGTAGGGTTGTGGGCTTTTTTTCTGAATGGGAAAGTTTTATTTATCAATACTAAGTGTGAGAAGACATTACTCAGGATTGTATTTTCTATTTAAACTCAAATAGCCCTCTTGGTGTTGACCCATTCCAGGTTCTGTATACTTTTGTAGGGTTCTCAAATGGATAATTCCTATGGTCCCAATTCAGCTGTTAATTGCCACTCATGCACAAATATCTGCCAGCACCACAACTGCATGGTTATGAAGAGCAATTAAAATAACCATTTTATAATGGGAAGCAGAGGCTACCTCCTACCTACACTCACAGATAGGCACCTCAGCCTCCCCTGAGATTCGTGTAGTAAAATGTCTGCAGATACACTGATCCAGTTAGTAAGAAAATAAGGATTGGAAGAAAGTATAGATCTAAGTGGGTTTCCATAAGCTGCAACCAAGGTGCTTAAGAACTAGAGGAAAGCTAGAGTTAAGCAGTGGAATTTGCTATAATCTCTTGGGTGTGGGAGGTCTGCATTTTGCTATGGATCTGCATTTGGGTTGAGAGAGAGGCATGGGAAGCATTTGCCTGGAAGCACTGAGGGTCTTCAGCCCTGAGACTGAAGTACATAGGAAATACATACTCAAAATTTGTATGTTGTGCAAGCAAAAGCAGGGCTCAGGAATATTCTATAAATCAATGAATCCCAGTAAGGGAATACCGTGATTGCAACACCAGTTTCCAAATTAAACTAAGACAGCTCTCTACAAACTGAATTTTGACTACTTTTTTTCCAGTGCAGTAGCACAGTTCAAAATCTTCCATCAAAACCCTTCCATCGCCTTGCAAGTAAAACAAAAGGGGTTTCATTGCTATGATGGAAAAATTTGATACTAAACACCTAACATAATAGCTCTTGCATAAATTCTGGTTTATTTAATGATATTTAGGTAGTAATTTCTGTATTGCACTGTACAGTACTTAATTACAGTGAGACAGAATGTTGGAATTTTCTTTGTGAATGGTGCATGCTACATAGATATTGGTAGGTAGTACTTTAGGAGTTGTACTGCAGAGTCTACTTACAGAAGAGTGCATTGGATTTGTATCTGGAATGCAGACATGATGCAGGACATGATGCAGGAAGAAGCATGTCAGTGAAATAGAAGTAGATGGGAATCTGCTGCTTTGCTTTGTCCCACGTCAAAAGATGTTCCTTCTGCATATTATTTTATATCCTTGCAAGCAGACAAATATAAAAGTGCTTACACAGTTGGCAAAGTTGAGTTGTTTTGAATGACTTTACTGCCAAGCATAATTTCTTAAGCTTTAATTGCCAGGATAAACAATGTATGAAGAAGTGATACAGCATTGCTGTACTGCAAGCAGTGACAAGTTGCTGACTCTGAGTAAGTCTTTTATGGCTCTGCATTCTTGCCTCTGAGCTGATACCAGAGGGAGAATGCATTCACATGAAGCAGTATGTTTCAAGTCCTTGGTGTTTGAAGAACATCATTTTATGAAATGCTGTGATAAGAGTTCATGGCATTTGTTCTTACAGTATCAGTGGATTTGTGGTTTTAAATATGCCTCATGTTGAGAGACTTGATGCATAAAGCTGATCATAATTATACAGGATGCTCTTTTCTACCACATAAAATTTGGGATATATTTAAAGGTAGAAGTTACCTCTTTCTGCATCATTTAACCAGCAAACACAATGTTGTGATTGCCCTCTGTGACCATTTCTGTACATCATATGTAGTAGCTCTTCCTGCTGGCAGTAACTGTTCAGTACTGATCAAGATAGTGTGGTTCTAGTAATCCGCAAACTACTGGTGTGAAAGCATTACAGGGCAGGTTAGTGCTCTGCAGGAACAGAACACCTGCAGAGATAGAGGTAGAAGACTTTGAAATGCAATGTCCTCCTTTTAAGAATATGTACCACTTGAAATGGTAGCTTGTAGAAACACTTGTCTGTTCAGAGGGAAGCAGAAGCTGACAGTTGTCTGGCTAACATTTAGTTAGTTTCTGCATTTGGACCTTAAGTCTGCATATATGCACACAGGTGAGAAAATGAATCCTGACTTCGTTACCAAAGTACAAGAATGGGCACTGCTACTGGTCTGGTATCAGTTTTCCTCCTTTTGTGTTATGAGGTCACATCGTGTTTTCTGCGTCTTCATCTCCAAAGTAGCGGTTGTAACACCAATGTGCAGGCTTTACAGGTGAAAGTGCTAGGTGTTTAACGTACTGGCATGAGTAATAGCTTTCCATTTACTTCAGATACTTCCTCCCAACTGGTCTGAACTGTCAGAATCCCCTCGACTTGAAATCTGATGCTTGTTCTTATTTTTCTTCAAAAACCTGTAAGCAAAATCAGTCTGGCCTTCCATTAATTTGCTAAGTAGCAGAACCTAATTTAGATCACATGGCTTCTATTCCAAACTGCCCCCTAGAAAAGCCTTGCTCATCCCCACTACCATAGCAGGAGTCTGTGGAAAGTGACAACCGTAGTCTAAAATTAGCATCTGTGATTATTCATTAAGTGTCTAAGGAAACGCTCGTATTTTTTATAGGTGTTGAACACCCAGGCATTTCCACTGACGTCAGCAGGAACTTCTGTCTATTCTGCACCTCTGAAAATCAGCATGCTATTTTGGCACTCACAAAAGGCTTGACCATCTAGCATTAAGTGATATTTTTTTAAGCCTGTTTTATGTTTAATCTTGGCACCAGTGTAGCTTTGCACTGCTGCAAGACTTAAGCAATTACATTCTTCTATATGAAGAAAACGGGTCCTCAACTGTGCAAAATACTAATTAAAAAAAAAGGATTTTGTAGCTCTGGGGCATTGCTTCACTTAGAGTAGTTTCTTTATCATCTATCTGGCATAAATATTAAAAGACAAAACACCATACATGAGGCTGAAGTTTGCTTGCTTTCCTTTTGTCTGTGGCCTTCATTTCCATGTCCCAGCATGGCTCCTGTTGAGAATAGATGTGCTATAAACAAACACCTTGCTTTGACAATTAAATATACAGTTATCACAAACAATGTACTGTCTAAACCACAGATGTTTATGCTTTTGGCGTTTACAGCCATCATTGTTTGTTTTTTACGCATCTATTCTTCCTAAGTGCTTGAAAACAGGTTACTTAGTTAAATTTGATATTCATATGTAATCAAGCCATCAAAAGATCCTGAGTATTGTTTTACTTTATATTCTGGTTTTAGGAAAATCTGAATAATCTAGGAAAGTAAGTCTCACTAAAAATTATTTAGGAATTCTGGATATTTTCTGAAAATCTGCTAGTTTAGAGGGTATTTAAAATGTTTTAGAAAATGTTACTTTATAATAAATGCTGTCTAAAAACATTTGAGCTTAAAAAAAATCAACCAAGTTGATTTAACTAGTATCTTTAACAGGAGAAGTTACCAAATTCTTTAAAAAACAGATTCTTAGAATAAGCCTGATATAAAAGTTATTTTTTTTTTTAAATCTGTTACAGAAATAAAGAAATGAACATGGACAGATTGTATGCTTTGTGTACTGAGAAGTACTGCATTGATTAACCTGGCATATGTCTCAGGAGCTTTTTGTTGCATAATTGGGAATTAATGCATGAGGTTTTCTTTATAAGAACCTCCTACTGAAACCTTATTTTAGACTGCAAGTGTAACTAATTTTGGTGATCTTCAAACACACCACGTAACAGTGCAAAGACAACATTTCCTGTGTAAATATCTTGGTGTCTGAATATTGACATACTTTTCCCATCATTTTTTAGTTCTGGGGCTTAAAGGTGTGTGTGGTGGTGTGTGCTGAATTGAAAAAACTTTCAAAATCTGGTTTAGCTTTATCAGTCAGAAAACATGCTTTTTTTTGATTATGGAAGTGTTTTAAAGAATGTTGATAAATTGAATGGGAACTTGATTTTACCCCACTCTGTATTGACTGTATTAAACAATTTAGAATGGATTTCCTTACTCACCTGACAATGTAATATATAATTAATGGATAAAGATAGCATGGTGAAGAAAATCAACAGAGAAAGCAAGGGAAAGACATTGGAAATCCAGAACTAAATCCTGGATTAGCCTACTTTAATTAATCCTTCTATTTCCAGAGAACATACCTTTAGTTCCTTCCATACTATAATGTCTGAATGTTTCTTTCATCTCATCCTAAACAGTATTTGGTCATTTAAGCTTGTATCTACTGAAACAAAAATATTAGGTAATGCTATCTGTGATAGTTCAGGAGCTCTTGAAACCAGGAGGAGCACTGTAGGCCACAGCTGGTGGAAGGAGGACCCCAGGCTGGAGAGAAGAGGAGATAGGATCTCAGTATGAAGAGGTTCATTTGGACTGATAAGGTGGTGGTAATGTGTGTTCATTGCTTAATATACTTGAGAGAAACCTCAGGCAGTATAAAGGGCATACACTTCACCTTTAAAGCACACCTCTAGGTTTGTCCTTTGCAAATCCAATCTCAAATATGTTTGAGACCCTTTTTGAATTAACCATACTTAGTTTTTAACTCTCCTTGGGAAGAGACAAATATAGCAGAGATTATGCTAAGAAATTGCCATTTAGAAAAGAGTATACAGGGAGAGAAAAACCAGAAGAATGGCTGATCTCACATCTTTTATCATTGTGGCAACAGCTCCCCTCAAGCATGTTCGCATTTTTACCCTGCATCCTTTTCTGAAGATACCTTCTTGTTGCCAGTACTCTTGTGAAGTAGAAATGCTGAGGGTGGGAGGTGGTGTTCTAGAATGAACTCTTTCTGACTCATGTGGAAGTGAGTGTATTTCTTCTGACCCTGTAACAGGTTCAAGTTGCCATTGGATCTTTTGGTACCATGATATACTAAGTAGCTTTGTCTATTCTTGTTTTTCTTCATTTTTTTTCAGTAGTCAGATACAAAAAGCAACTAGTGCTTACAGTGAGACCACCTAAATATCACTTTGCTCAAAAGTCATCCAGAAAGCACAGGAATGCAAATAGCTCACTGTTCTGTTAATAGAATATGCTTTCAAAAGTGCTAGGAGTTGTCTTGATTTTGATCACCCAAGATGTGTATCTAAAAACCTGCAGAGAGCAAGAGAGAGAAGGCACGTGAGAGACGTTAGGGTGAATGCAACAGTACACTGGAGTTTCTAACAGAACCTGCACGCTTCCTCACGGTCTGCGAGCTCTCTGTCTGGGGCCCTAGTGTCCTGCCTGAATAGTTGGGGAGAGTATCACTTTGAGATGTTCATATGTATCTCTATATAAATGCGAAGATGCAGTGCATCTTACTGCGTGGGTGATAGAGTCCATTAAAGCTTTTATAAAAATGTATACAGCATTACTTTGTGGCACTTAACTTTAGCCAGTGTAGTGGCAAATCTATTTTAATGATCTGGCAACTGGACATCAACTGATTTATTTGTAGGTATGGGCTGTAAAGTTTTGTGTTGTAAAGTGATGAGGAATGCTGTGTAAGATATTAGTTGCTGTAGCCATACTACTTGAGGTTGCAGTATTAGAGTTTATTGGTTTTACAGTGTAAATTCAAGCTCTGCAAAGTGCAGTGTATTGGAACAGATAATGCTTGGTTAATATGCTCTGAAGTTAGGTTTCCCTGTTAGATGAAAATGCTTTTGAGCCATGCAAGTATTTGGCAGACTTCAGAGGTTCAGTCTGGATGCTGTATGCTCCCAGCAATGCTGGTGGGTGTGTGTGTGTGTGTGTGTGTGTGTGTGTGTGTGTACTGTGGCTCTATCAAAAAGGCAGAGGTCCTATGGGCTTCTCTATTTCTCCAGATTTCAGTAGGAGACATTTTGAAGGAAAAATTTGGCAGTGTTGCATGTAAAAAACCCAAACCAAACAAACAAAAAACCCCAAAAATCTTCTGTGATCTGTTAATTGTTAAATTATTAAATGCCCAGAACAATATAGCCTATTGAAAGAGACTGTCATGGCCCTAAATTTTCCCTTCAAGGGAGATACAAAAGCAACATCTGAAAATAAAAGAAAACAAAAGCCATTGACCAAAAATATTTTTTTCCAAAATTTCCATTTGTATTGTTCCGTTACTCTTTTTTTTTGTTTGGTTTGGTTTTTAAAGCTTTACTCCCATTTAAGAACCTTGTGCTAAATATGCTTGATTCACAAATACCTTTTTCACCAATATTTATTTTTTGAGGCTTGTGAAGTATGCTACAGCACTTTAAATTTGCAAAGCATACACAAGACTATAAAATACTGCATAGTCACTGAATTTTAAAGACGAACAGAGGCCTCCTAATTCTGCATTTAGAGCGCTCAGTCTGTGGGGCGTGTTTGTATTTCATCTTTACTTTGGGGTAAAGATTTTTGGGAAGACATGTAAAGAGGTTTGTCTACTTGAAGAAAAGTTGTACAGCAAATTGGAAGAGTAAGGACTCAGGTGTTGAGTCTTTTCTCACTGCCTGTCTTTTCACTCTCATTAGAGAAAACCATTTAATATGGGGGCTGTAATAACTCGGAAATTTGTTAATAAGTTGAGAACTTCATGTTTACTTCACAGATTATGCCATTTATTTATTATTCTGTAGTGCTAATCTTGTACCTTGAACATTTTAATGCATTGAATAATGGTGTGTAATCCAGAAAATTCAGGGGTATTAACTCTGCTATGACAGGGCATTAATACACATACTGATTTACATAAAAGGCAAAGAGAATAGAGTCATCACAAATGTATAATTGTAAGTGACGTGATGCATATTGTTTAAGTAGGAGAGAAGATGGAGAGGTAGGATCATTGCAAACAACAAGGATTGCTCCCCATTATTCCATCTAGCTAGAATGAGTTTGACAGGGCCGCCGTCAGACATTGGCTTTTGGACATGGAGTTCTCAAAGAGCATTGCCTGGATGCTGGTAGTGACCATCCTTTTTCAAGAATTTGTGCACATAATGTGAATGAACAAACCATAATGTGAAAATAGTCATTCAGATCCAAGAGAAAGCTGACTTGCAAAACTCTGACCCATGTCACTGCTTAGCAATGTGGTGACAATATTAATTAAAAGCCTCAGATTTGCACTCTTCCACATGGAATACTGTAAGAGCTCCCCTACCCTGCCTCATGATGAAAGATAACCTTGTACTGAAGATGTACTTTTAATTTATTGGTTGGGAATGCGTGGCTGGAGGGAAGCTTTCACTTTTAGGTCAGTGCTTTGAACCCAGGCCAGGTGAATAAGTGACAAGGTTGCTAACGCATGCAGGCTGTTTGGTAATGTCTGTGAGGTGAGTTGTACTCCCAGTTTAGCTCTTGTGGGGACAGGTGTTCCCATCATTTAAAGCACCAGAAATGGCAGCCTCACTGGAGGTGCCCAAAATTGACCTTATTAGTGAGAGGCTGGGACAGCGACTTTTAATCCTAGAGGTGAAAGCTAAAACAATTTCTGCCTGTGAGAATGTTTTCTCAGTTTACATCTGTGGGGTTATGTTTAACTTTCTGTGAATGCTTTTCTGCCTATTGACTTTGAATCTTCTTTCCCTCACTCTTCTTATATTTCTTCAGCTTTGTTTATTATTCTGTCTTCACCCTTCTATTTTCTTTTTCTCAAACATGACAAATCTCCAATACTATATTTATTTTTGCTAAGGGAAATTAGAGGCTCATATGAAAGGAGAGAGAAATATTATTCCCAGATCATCTTCTTACAGTGCTGCTGCCCCACCAGTAGTTCTCCTTACTGTGTTTTTGCAGCTATTTTTTTGCAGCTGGAGGAGGGCAGTACTTAGGACTTCTCGCTAATCTGCATCCAACCTTCGTCAAATCATGTCACTGATTTGTCAAGGTTTGTTTGAATTGTAGCTCTGTCATGAAACACACAGACACATCATTTTGCTCATTTTCAAATGGTAATACACACACTATTCTGTCATCTAAACAAGTGAGTGGTGCGCAGTAGAGGAAGTAGTTCAGGGCAGATTCCTACAGAAGTATACTTAATAAGCTCTTCCACTGAGTAGTCAGCCATTAGTTGCTTTAAAATACTCCAACTTAACTGGAGGATCTAGAAGGAATGACTAGAGTAGATAGATAATATCATGGTGGGAGGACATGCACGTACCTAAATGCAGGCTTAGAAACATATGTTTTTGCTTGCTTTTCTCAATAGTTTAATTCCTTAAATATAAGATTGGATCCTGCAGAAGTTGATATTAATTGCCTGGAGAAGTTTCCCACTTCTGCATAAATAAAATATACTGAATCTCTTTGACCTATAAGACCGTTTCTCCTTTTATTATTAAATTTACCACATGGGGTTGGTGTCATCTGCTTAGTGATATGAATATATTTTAAAATACTCAGAATTAAAAGAATACACCAGAAGTAGACAGCAGGTATTTTTTTTTCATTCAGTTCCTTTGTCTATCTAATTCCCTCACTTCAGCAAGTTGAGTAGATTCTAGTTCTGTTGTAAAGATTTATTGCAGTTTATTGCAAGGTAAAAACGTGTCCATGCTTTTACTAAAGATTTTAATTGCATTCTTGCATTTTCTATTTCTGTTTGTTTTCTGAGCAGGATTCACTTATTTGAGTGAATCTTGAAATTCCAAAAATGAAAAGTAGATTTAGACCAGAATTGTCCTACAGATTCTGAGAACCTTTTAGTTTCAGATGGGATTTCAAGTATTATATGTGCTCTTACTTCTAAAATATCAATGTTTCTGAGTTAAAATACACGCAAAATAGGCAGAATTATTTTAAACTGAAAAAAATACACAAATGGACAACCTGATGGCACTGAATTTCTTTTGAGAAGTCACACATTTGGATCATGCAGATGCTCGCTGATGTAAAACTTTTGTAAATGGGTGTCATCAACAGCAATGAAAAAGGAAGGAGCACTATACCTATCACAGAATCACAGAATGTTAGGAGTTGGAAGGGACCTTGAAAGATCTTCTACTCCAACCCCCCTGCTCGAGTAGGATCACCTAGATTAAATCACACAGGAACATGTCCAGATTGGTCAGAGAAGGAGACTCCACAACCTCTCTGGGCAGCCTGTTCTGGTAATCTGTCACCCTCACAGTGAAAAAGTTTTTCCTTACATTCACATGGAACTTCCTATGTTCCAGCTTGGACCCACTAGCCCTTGTCCTGTCACTGGCCAACACTGAGAAGAACCTGGCTCCATCCTCCTGACACTCATCCTTAATGTATTTATAAACACTAATGAGATCACCTCTCAATACCTATGGTCCATCAAAGCCCTGAGCTGTCTGAAGACACCTAAATTTTCATGTTTGAGACTGGTGCTTGCTCTCACATGTAAAGTGTCTGAAAAATTTCTCTGTCTTTTCCAGCTATCTCAGGCAATCCAGCGAGGCTCTTACCTGCCTGCTGCTAATAAACTTTGCAATATTTAAACTCTTTTAGCCCTTCCACAGACTTTGTTAAACCTCTTTCTTCCTTTCCTTCCTTTTCTTCCCTACAGAAAAAAGACTGAGGTGGGGACAGCACATGCAGTCATCCATACTGAATTCCCCACGCACCTTTGCTGCCTCCTGAGTTTTCTTCCAGTTTTAGACCAAATGGGACAACATAACTTTGTTGCCTCCTCTGAAGGAAAAAAAAAAGCCAAAACTCAGTAATCTTCTTGATGTTTCTCAGGGTTCAGCCTCACCAAATTATTCCTGAAGGGATATTTACATGCTCTGGGTTTGGTTTTGTTTTTTTTTTACTAGCGGGGAGCACTGTAAAACAGCCGTGCAGTCATTCAGTGCTGGAAGGGGGCTGCGTGTTTTACAGGAAACTCTAGACGTGCATAGGATTAGGCCACCTGCTTTGTAAGGACTGAGGTCTCCCCAGGCTTTTCCATGCAAGCAAAATGCAGAACACTAGTAAGACATGTGCAATGTCCTGTGTGAAGAACACATCCCTTTGATGTCTCCTGTGAATGACAAAATTAAGGAACTGGGGTGAAGTTCCCTGAGTTAGCAGAGCAGATCTGCTGACAGTACAGGGTATGCTAACACATCGTTTGTGATGCCATCCGTTCAGCAATATGGATGGAGGTGCTGGAACAGGGAGGGCTTTCCTCAACTTTGGGTTTGAGAGTCATGTTATAGTCCTTCTACTAACTTCCTCTGTGACAGTTCTGTGCTATCCTTTCAGTTCCCAGGAATTTGGCTATGACACATTGCCTGTGATTTGATGCTTTCCTTTAAATGACCCTTTGGAACACGCTAAACATTTCCCCTACCTTAGTCTTCAAGGCTTCCATCACTGTGCTTTCACTGTGCTTCAGTGGGTTGTTTCTGTACTCTCTTGTGTTTGGTGTTAAAATCCTACTTTGCTCACCAGGGTTTTTTTGTGGGATTGAGTTGGGTGGATGAATCACTTCCCCTGTTATAGTTCCTCTAGTTATTTTACTAACATGTATTTAGCATTTAGACTTCCACTGCAAGCAGAAATAAAAGTAGACAATTAGTTGTAACTCAAACGAAAAAATAAGTTGAAAGTTTTTATTTCCAATTCATAAAGATATACTTATTTACCTAATATACTGAAAGTACAGCTTATCTGCGTGTTCTAGGGACATCTGGAAGATCCCATGTTGGTTCACATCAAGCTGTGCAATTTTCTGCTGGTTTGTGCCTTCATGTGCCTTCTTCTGGGAGCAGAATTAAACAGTTAAGGGACCAAGAGCCAACACAGACTGTATCCCAAGCCCCTAGAAAAGCCCTGATCCTGCAGTCATTAGAACACTGTGTAGACACAGGAGCGAGGAGATCATGTTGCAGGTTCACCACTTATATTTTAAAGCATGGGTAACAGACAGATGGGCAATTCTTCAAGGGGAAACCTCAGTCTGGCCTACTGGGAATGTTCTGGCAGAGACCTTTCTGTAACACCCTTGCCATGTGCTCAGAGCCCAGTAATATTCCATATAACTGCAGAGTGAATCACTGTAACCCATTTAGCCTACGAGTAATGAAGATCCTCAGCTAGCATAAGCAGAGAGGAAAAGTACTTTGGAGGAAGGGCAATAAAGCAGAGTTTTAAGAAACAGCCCTATTAGACTGAAATAATCAGGGATATCATGTGTATACAAACAAATGTGTTGGATGTTTATAGTTGAAGTTAATTCTCTTCAGGTGTGTTCTCCTGCTCTGGATATTAGAATTTAAGGTCCACTAAAAATGACTTTCTGCTTTACTTAAAAGACAGAGGAATTATTGTTTCCTATTACTGTGCTTTTATATGTTAAAATTGGATTTTGTCTATATTTTCTTCTGTAAATATGATAGAAGTTTAGAAACAGAAAAAAACCCATATGACTGGTGGGCCAGTAGCTCTTCTGGTGGAAGAGGTATAGATAATCAAATACATGCCTTTTAAAATCAAAATAATTTTTAAACTTGTAAATATTATAGCAGACAGAAATTGATGTGGGTTAGAGTAAAAGGCAGCATTAACTTTTTGTTATGATACATATGTAGTAAATATGACATGAGTCTCAAATCCTTTATTGTGCTGTATCTACTTCTCAGTGTCAGTTCTGAATGCAAGTGAATAAATAAATCTTCCTGAGCGTGTGGAGTGTATTCCCTGTCCCCATGCAAGTTATGCTGCCATTTTGATGATGTACATTTTGGACTCACTGTCAGTGCCAAACTAGAAATTTTCCCTCTATCTTCAGCAGATGCAAGAAGTTTGTCTTGGGGCATGTGGGTGGGTGATAGCATTAGAGAGGTTGGTAACTGGTGCTGTCTGAATTCTCTTTGTCCCTGTTAACACATTCACATTCATTATAGCAGCTTTCTTAACTTCTGGCTTGGAAGCAGTAGCAGAAGTTATCATTTCACACACATAAAGCATGCATGGCTTTTTTCAGTAGTGTAGGACAATTCAGCTCTCAGAGATACACTTTTTCCATCAAATCTTGTCTTTTGTTGTGTGTAAGTAAAAATAGCTGCCCATAAAGTGGGCATACCCTTTTTCTTTCTTTTTTTTTCTTTTTTCATTCACTGTAATTGATTGATAGGGGATATTTTTCTTCCCATTGATTGCAGTTCTGTTCGTAAAATTAAGTGTTCTGTGTAAATTATCAGGGAAGGGTGTTGGTTTGTTTTCTTCAGGTACAGGCTTAGCTATCACAGACCTATGAATCCAAATTATGGAGAATATGCCAGTGGCAGTCTTCACAGTGAGACTAAGTGGGCACAGAACATAAACTGCACTCTCTTTTCTAGGGTTAGGTTTTTCCAGAACAGACCTGTGAAAACAGTAGACAATAGTCCATGAAGAGAACATTTACCTGTGGGACTAGAAATTGTTTGGCTTCCTGCCCCACATCCTGTCTTGTGTGATCCCTCATCTAAGAAAGTCAGCAAAGTTTCTTCTGTAGTAATAATTTTGAAAAGTAGATTTTTTTAAAAAAAATTATTTTAATTTGTAGAGCCACCTATATTAAATAAATTATAAAAATAAACGTCTAGCTTTCTAGGCACTTATTTGTACCCCTCCTGGTATTCAGCTTGGTGCCTTCAGTCCTGCCTTATTTCTCTGGGCAATCTGATACTCTGAAATGTGCTGTACAGCTCAGCAGAAAAAGGAATTTGCTTTGTCTAAGTCATTTAATAGCTTTTAAATCCCATTGGATTACAAATTTGCAGGATACTATACGCTGGCTGTATCTTGATCTCCAGGATTGAAACATGCTTTGAATTGTTTCTTAATAACTATGAATAGAAACTTTAGTTAAAGCCAAACTGGTGAGAGCAAGTGGTATCACAATAGGGATAGTGCGGGGGTAAGTGAAATGTGGATTGTGGAAACTTCAAATAGGGAAATGAAGTTTTGCAATAGCTTTAATACAGTCACAAATTGCATCACTGAAACATAGTAAACACTTCCTTAAGTAGCGTTCTTGCAACTGTGTTCAGTCCTATGAAACAGACCAATTTGGAAGGCACCAAGCTATGAAGTCACATGCCGGGAGTGCTGTACTGTACTACAGCAACACTTTCCGTGTGACACAACACAGCTGTCATGAAGGTCTAGCACCATTTTATCACTGGGTGTGCTGGTACAACAGAAAGCTCTGAGAAACAAGATAAAGGAACTAAATCTTTTATTATAGATAGAGAGGATAATCTGAGCTATCTAGATACAGATAGGCTGAATAAGGAATCCATGCACAGTAGAGTGCTTCTGCATAATTTCTCATGAATGGAGACTCTCTAGGTAATTCCTGGTTTATCCTTCAGAATGCTACAATGTCAGTGACAAACCCCAATACTGCCTGAAAGAATCTTATAACATACAGATATAAAAAGGCAGCCCAGAATACCAGCGAATGCCATTAAATTGTTTATTGAAAACAGCTTGGCTCAACAGTAGTAGCATCTTTTCCTAGTTTACATCATAGTAACATTGGCTGCTTAGTATCTTCATAAAATGAAGAAGATTGAGAAAGATGATGTGAAGGTCTGCAGATCAGGAGGGAAGAGATGTTATGTAGTGATTAGAGGACAGCATTGAGAGGTGGAACATCCAGTATATAGTTTTAATTTTTCTGCCAAGATACAATGATCATCTGTGCCTCAGTTTGTCACTCAGTAAATTCCATTAAAGTGCTGTAAAAATGTGGGTTTTTTTTTTTGTTGTTGTTTGTTTGTTTTTGGTTTTTTGGTTTTTTTTTTTTCCCAAGAGAAGTTATTTAAATTATTTGAAAACTTTGAGATCTTTGGATAAAATTTATATTTTGTGTCTATCAATACAGCATCCAGTAAATTTAATCAGCTATTGTAGATGCAAAGTAGAGCACCACAGTGAGATAAGAAGTAGGTGAGATTCTAATTTGCTTTTTAATACATATTTCTAAATGCATGTATGATCTAAGAAGTGCCAGGATACATTTCTTCTTAAGAAACTGAGACATAGCTTTCTTCACAGTAGAAATCAGTTTTGTGATTTCAGACTGCTCGACTACTGGGGTCATTGCCATTAAACTCCTAATTAAATGAAAAACAAGGAAAACTCAATTTACTTGATTGGTACAAGGTCAGAACATTCATGATAAATATCTAAAAGTAGAGGTGGAAATGGGTGAGGTCTGTTTGGTACAGTTCCACAATCTGCAGGAGCATCTGCAGATGGGCACTTGTCCATCATTTAAGCTTAATTAAGGAAAATCTTGGGTTTTTTTACTAGTTCAGCTTTCTAATATTTATTTGACAATTTGCCATGCAAAGTTAATTTGAGTGCTTTCAGCTGCATTTTTAGTGTTTTTTTTTAATATCCTTCCAAGGATGCTTGCTATAATTTTTAGTATTTGCAAGTGACTTAATGTGGGGCTAAGCCTTTTTAGCTGTGTATCACTAGAAGACGATACTGCTTGAGGCAGGCAAATTAGTCTTATAAATTAGATCCTAACCTTACAGTGATCCAAACCAAATGTCATCCTAAGACTCCATGATGTTGAGCCCTGAGGGTAAAGGTGCCTAATATCTCTGCTGTGATGCTTGACACACTCTGATTTCAGATGTCTTGTGAGTTCAGTAAAGTTAGAAAGCTACCTTAAAATGAGGAAAGTTTTACTTTGTTGAATGACTGCTTTTCAACCTAATGTCATTTTAAATCTTAAATACATCTTAAAATAGATATATATGCAGAGATCTTCAGCTGCAGTTATACTTATTTCCATCTGCAAACAAAACAACTTTTGTATTCTTCTACCTGTGACTTGTCCCCTGAAGGTCAACAGGGCACTTGCCTAGGACACCTCCAATACTATAACAGGACACTTCCAATAGTGTCTTCTCTCTCCTTTCTTTGGGAATCTAGGATTAGGGAACTCACTGCCGAGAGTACCCTTATCCATAGCTCTTCTTAAGCTAATAAAGTTTAGCAAACTGCTCTTGTCACTGTGGGAGCACTGAGAAAAGAGCACAGCAAGTTGCACATAAATTTTTCACAGAAGTTGAGTCAAATAGAAAATTGCATTTTTAAGAATAGACCATTTTTGAAAACTAAATCCATATCATCTTAAAGTACAAAATCTATCCAGAATTTTCAGGATTTGTTTCCCAGGAAAGTTTTTGTCTTCCATCTACTGGCCTGATGTTTCTGAGAGATCAGAAATTAAATAGTCTAAAAAACCCATGCAAGATACAAAAAGGCCAAATGAAATTTAATATTGACAGTGGGTATTTCAGATATAGTTGAGTGTTTTGGTACTATTTATATTAAATGTTTTTAAAGCTTGGTAATTTGAAATAGCAAAAGAAGGGCAATACCTGAGAATTTTAAGTAGCTGAAGTCTAACTTACCAAAATGTTTGATCTTGTTATATATCTACAGGTAAATAACTGGTGTAATATTTACTAAATGCAAACTTGCTTCATATATCTTAAAAGGGGGAAATTTGAGAAATTCCTGAGAAGGAATATTTGAGAACAGACTGATTTGAATGACTAAGCTTTAAAGTAGGTCATATTTTGATTTCATTCATTCAAAAAGCAATGTGTACATGACATCTGTAGGTTAATGGAGTATGTTTGACTTTTTATCTCTGCAAGTAAGAGCACACTTGTTTATTTTCTATGAAGAGAGAAATGTGTGTGGTTGCTTTTGTGACTGTTGCCCTGCAAACTTAAGTATCTGCGTTTGTGCTTCATACAGTTGTGGTGGTTTTCTGAACATGCTGTAACACAGTTTAAAAATAAAACCCTTGGTAAGGCAGACAATAGATATGTAGGAATTGCATGTGAAACATCTGCCCTTGAATTATTATAAACTTTCAAAATTTATTTTAATTGTTCATGTTTTCAAAAGGCATTCTGCTCCTCACTGTAGTTACAAGTAGGGGGCAGATGCAGTTTTGCTGGTATCCTTGCTGTATGAAATCTCTGTTCCATTACTTCATCCTGAAGAGCTTTCTCACAATTTCTTGTTTGTAAGAAATACGTTACATGTCCCTGGCATGGATAATGTGGTAAGAACTGTTTATCACGGCGTGAATCCAGGTAGAAGTTTTTACCTCTGTGCTTGCTATTGCCTCCATTTTACTGTCACACAGCTTACTTCATACCGTATCAATCTTTCTCTGAGGAATCATGTGTAATGGATAAATCCTAACGTGTAAAATTGTGTTCATCAAATGTTGAGTGGAGTAATAACTATTACACAAATTTTGCCTTTATGAGTAGATCTTTTTAGGATAGTGTTTATGAGCAGAATCTGGTATGATATTGCTTCTAATCAAGCAGTTCTTTGCATGTTCATGAACATCTGGGATAAGAATCTTGAACTCATCATTGTGTATAAAATGAATTTGGGCATCCAGATTTCTAAGGCAGTACCAACAATCTCAGATGCAGTGTTTATTCGATGGCTTAGCAGTTCTTCAGGAAAACAGCTTGTTGATATTTTTTTTTTTAATTACTTGTACAGACATTTACAGCCTGGTGCAATTCCCACCTCAGGAAAGCAGGCACACAGATTGAGAATATTGAGGAGGACTTCAGAAATGGCCTCAAACTGATGCTCCTCTTGGAAGTTATCTCAGGTTGGTCAAAATAACGTTTGCTCTGTGTTTACAGCATACTAGCGCAAACACTCTCAAAAGAACAAACAACACAAAACAATGAAAACAAACTTTAAGCAGGCTGAAAAGTGAGAGACGAAACACACAAGGAAAAAACCCAGAGCTTTTTTACCTCTGTCTTTTTTCATCGTATCCAAAATCTTCTAGTTTGTGCTTTTGCTCAGGATATCACAGTGTATCAGGGTATCCCTGGCATCACAGTGTTGCTGGACAAACCACAAACACCGAGGACGTGATTTTAGCCCCTTGCAGTTAAAAAGCCAATTATAATTGTAACCTAATTGTAACAATTAGTCTAAAAATTTAATTTGTTCTACTTTCAATATAGACGTTTTGCTCTGCTTTTACTAGGTTTATTTGGACCAATGCTGTCATAAACAAGTGCCTATATAATTAATAGATCAATATTTAGATACAGGTAATTGGTCTTATTTTTCAGAAGGGTGGAACATCGAAGAAATCCTTTTGACTAAGTGATGTAAACTCACTATGTTATATATATTTATTCAGAGGAGCAGTCTCCAAGGTACACTTGGAATGCCCCTGAATGGGAGGGGAATCTTTATGGAAAAGACATTTTTGCTGGAGATTTCTTTAGGGAAAGAAAATCTTCATATGATCACTATTCACAAAATGGTAGAGTCATTTTTCAGAAATTCTTCATGAATGTTTGAAAAGATAATTCAAATTTATCAGCCTATGCTCTGAAATTAGCTGTTCTGCTATACTGGATGAGATTGTTAAAGGCCATTGTTCTTGGACAGATTTGGAAGGGTGCTATGGCTGGATAGAGTCCAGCCTCTCTTTACAGTAAGGCATGTAAGGGTGATGAGCTCCGAGAACATCCAGCCTTCTTAATATTCAGCTACTCAGATTGGAAGCTACACAGCTACTCAGCTACACAGAGTGGAAACGAACCAGAGTCAAATAGCAGAAAGCACTCACCTACCTTCCAGATGTTTAGGTCAAACATAAAACTTTAAATGCTGGTTTTACTGACATATCAGAAAGGTCTAAGTCACATGTTTCAACATTTGAATTTTCTCTTCGAAGTTTTGTTCAAAGCCATTTGACATTCTTTCAGAAAAATACCTGTTAGCCTGCTATCTGTTAGACAGTGCTTAGGGGACATTCACTGTGGAATTCTAATCACTTGGGTGTCTGTTGGCAGGGGTATGTAACAGTAACACATTAAACTTGTTATTCTGCAGGGGAAAGACTTCCGAAACCAGACAGAGGGAAGATGCGCTTCCATAAAATTGCTAATGTCAACAAAGCCCTGGATTATATTGCCAGCAAAGGAGTGAAACTTGTGTCAATTGGTGCAGAAGGTATGTGACAGAACTTGACAATGCACTTTACTTAGATCCTAGGCATTCACATTGCAAACTCTGATAGAAACCCTTGGCCAAACCGCACTGGCTGTTCTCTGTATATGGGTAACTCAAGAACCCCTTACTGTTGATTGCTGAGCTGTGTCTCTGCGAGGGCGAGAGGTGGCATTTTGTGGACACCTGGAGAGGGCTCGGGGTATAAATGGGCTCTAAGATTAGATCATCTCCAAGGTTACACTGAATTGTCTGTGTTTCAGTGAATGTTCAGATAACGATTTCTTTCTTTTGGACCATTACAAGGTCCTATTTTATTATGAGTTTGACAGTGCACGGCAGCTGTGTTTGTAAAATGCAGACATAGGGTTAAAGGAGTGATTGAAAGAATTATGAAATCTGGGGAGAGCCTGGACATGAGAAGAAAGTGGAACAGGATGTTGTTTACTGAAGTTATTACTTTGTTATTGTTCTGTTGTTCTGGTAGTTAAAAAGCTCCGTGCCATTGGCTAGCTAAATGCTGGTAGTCATAAACTCTGAGCCAGAGAGGGCAGGCTCTTGCTGCAAGTGAATCTGTGTCTCCTGTGAGATTCAAGTGATTGTTTAAATAAAGGATAGAGGTCTGTCTAGAACTAGCTGACCCATGGAGGTATTTGCATAATGCTTTGCATAGCCATTACTATACTACAAGTGAAGTTGCTAGCATGATATCCATCTACTTTTGATTCCATAGCCTCAATATCATGCTGCCCGTTCCGGGGGCAGCCTAAAACATGTCCTTAAAGCAAAACTGTCGGTAACCTCAGTGTTGCGGTGAGGAGCATTAGCTATATCCACATTGCTAGGCCTTTTTAGATTGATTTATGAGCCTTCTCTTCCTGTTTTCTGATATCTCCAGGCTGATATATGTCCTTGTTCTGGCTTCCAAACCTTGATCTCAGGAAGATCACTCTAATTGTGGATGGAGCAGGAAGACTCTTTAGGTGGGCTAGGGTCATCTGCAGAAGTAATAGAGGGATCTATCAGCATTCCAAGATTCCACAGTGGTTTGAGTTAGCCTGCTTAGTTCCTCAAGTATCATTCACCAAATATGTTTTCTATATCTAAAACTTCAAATTCCCAATAAATGTCTGTCCTCTGGGCAGAGCATTTGCTTGAATTCCCCTTCATTCATTTGAGACTGAACTGGGTGGGGGGTGGGAGGTGCAAGCATCAGAGTCCAAATCTAGATCACGTATCTTTGAGCACATAGTGGAGATCTTTTCTGAGGAATATATCATCAGTGGGAAGAGACAGGCAATTCCCAGAGGCAGCTCGTCTCTCAGGAGAGCAGTACTGCATTTCAGAGGTGCCTCTGTCAGTTGTACAGGCAGTCAAAGGCACCTGGGCCCTTTGCTCAATTAAATGGAGTGGGATACCCTAAACCTCTGCAGTTTGGATCATTCTGAGAGTGACATGGCATTGAACGGACAGCAGAGGGTACTGAAGAGACAATTTATGTGCGGAAATGAAAATTAAAAATACAGAAGCCTGTTAGTGCAGAAATACTGAGGATATGGATTGTGAAGCAAATGAATGGTAGTTTCTGTAATGTCATGCTGGGACTACAAGGCTTCCTGACAGAAAGCAAGAGTGTGGCAAAAGGAGTGTCTTGTGGGACAGAAGGTTGTTCTCTGATTGGTTTGTCCAACATGATAATGCTTTCACACCTAGGTTCTTCAAACAGGGCTGGGGCATTTAAACTGAGATACATCAGCTCATATCTGCTCCTGGAAGGAGCACATCAGCCCTTTGCACTCCCATGTCTCTTATTTTGCCTGGCTTATTGCTATGAGGCTACTCAGCCTAGGGAACAGCGCTTGAACACTTCCTCTGTCACCTGAAGGGATGCGTCTGGGATAGCTCAGAGCAGCAATTAAACCCAGTTAAACTCAGTCTGCTGTTCTCTTTGGCAGCAACTGCCCTCCCTGAGTTTATGCCCTGTGATAGAGGTAATTCCCTCTGGGAG
The DNA here is from genome assembly GCA_013399135.1 of Heliornis fulica. NCBI lineage: Eukaryota > Metazoa > Chordata > Aves > Gruiformes > Heliornithidae > Heliornis > Heliornis fulica. The sequence goes on along the minus strand of VXBZ01002165.1, from coordinate 154,229 downwards.
GTAGGTAGGAGCAAGAGGCAGTAACCTTTTCCAGCTTCTCAGCCAGTTGCTGCAAGATGATGTCTGTCCAGGCACTCAGTATTTCCTCCTGTGTGTAGCAGCAGGCCATGGTAAGCCAGGAGATTAAGGTGATGCTCTTGGCTGTGCCGTAGGCCTTTATTGCCTGTTTCTGGAACTCTCAATCTGTAAAATGAAGGGATTAGAAGCAAAAATTAATTCATTAGCACTAAAGAAAATGTTTAAAATTCTTGGATGGAAGCACAGGAGAAAAATCCACTGCTGCTGTCACAGCTTATGTTCAGAGAAGAACCTGTCATTGTAAGACATTGCACTATGTCAAGTATGGCTACTGACACATATCAGAATCCATCCATGTGGGCAGGAGCAGATAGATTCGTGTGCCTTCCACTCCTACTCTAAGCAGGCTGAACACAAAGCCAGCTCTGGCCCAGACATGCTTAGTGCCCTGTTAAGTTTACCACATCCCCTCTACTAAACTTTTGATCTAAGGGACAGTGCTGTGCTGATGCAGCAATGCAGTATTGCTGGGTATAGTTACAGTGTGGGACCTCTGGCATTGGTACGTGTTCGGAGAGTCGCTGTGCCCCCTTGCCTTGCATACTTACTCCCACACTTCACAGCCCTACCCTGTCACTTGGCCTGACAACTGTTTTCTGGCTGTGCTGGAGACTGGATCAGCAATCTGAGCTGGTTTAAAAACACACTTCACCTTTTTTTTTCTTTTGTTGCGTTTTTCAGCATTGGTGACTGGGCAGTCATAGTTTGAAGATGGAACAAATACCAGCAAGGAGGCACAGGCTCCTGAAGCTCGTGCTGTTATCAGGGTCCTTAGCCCCTTAACTTACCGCCTCTGTGTGTGAGCATGGGGCATATGGGCTTGTCTGCAGCCATCTGTTTTGTCATTCTCTGAGTAACACGGATGCTTGGAATACTTTTTAAAAGTATTAAAGCATTAAAATTTTTTAATCTAAATCTGCTGAGGATCGTGTTTTATTATCTGATACACTGAGTGGTGATGAGTATGTAGGCCCAGGGGACCAACTAGCATTTGAAATGGGGTCTCAAAACAAAGATTAAACTGTGATTCCTGTAGACATTGGTATAAACAATTATATAAAACAATTTAGTGTTTTTGAGGGGTGAGACCATCATTACTGTTCCTAGGCTGTCTTCCTTGAGAAGACAGAGAGAGGTGATCACCTTTAGCTGTGATGCTGAGCAGAAGCTCAGTTTAGCTACTCAGATCTGTCGTGTGAAAGGCTCTTTCTCTCCATTGGTGATGAAATGAGTCAAGAAACTCAAGCAAAAGCTGTGATAGTAGTCCTTATGAACCATTCACAGTCCAAGAGTTAGAAGTTTTCCCTTAAGTTTTAAAAAAGTGCAATAACTCCACTTGCAAGGTAATTGCATCCTGAATGAAATGAGCTGAGATATGGAGAACAACAAAAGATGAATATCCTGTTAATAGGAAACAGTTCTGTATTGCTTTTCTGGGAAGCAGGAGAAATATTAAAGACCAAATGATCTGTGAATCTGCTACAGGAAAGTTAAAACAAAAAAACAAAAAAAAAAAAAAAACCAAAAGCAGAATAAAAACCTTTGGGAATCTGCCATGCTGCTTTGCTTAGCTTTTTCTCTAGGCAGATTTCATTGTTTACCCTTTCCCTTCTCTTCTTTCCTGTCCTCATAGGTCACCAAGACCTTTTTCCCCAGAAAGATTTGTAGCTTTGCATGTGGGGTGTAGGGACTCTACTCCTCCCAGAGCAACCGTTGGCCTGTAAAGGCAAATAACAGGAATGAATCAGTAATTTTTTGCCACTGATACTTTTCAACTTATAGTAACTTCCTTTCCTTAGATATTTTTCCTTGTCTTTTGTACATCTCTTCTTTTTTTTTTTTTTTATTTTTTTGTGGTTTATGTTAGCAGTAGATAATGAGAAACCAAAGCTGGCAAATTGCTTGAAAATTCTCCTGAGGCACAACAAAGAAAATTCCCTTTTGCTCTTTCATTCTGTCTGTGTGTACATATGCGTATGTAAATCAAACAAGGATGTAGTCATTATGCAAATCCACAAATTGATTGCTTGACAATCAGCAATGCCTCCTGAGTATTTAAATTCATTTATTTTACATTTTAAGAAATCCTTCTATACTGTATACACATATCAGATGTGATCAGAATACAATGATGACTGAGGAGGGGGAGAAGAAAAATGTAGCTACATGTCTATGTAAATTGCATTTGGAGTTTTTTGGCAGAAATAAATTTGAGATTTGAAGCATTTGAGGTCTTTCAGGGCCAATAAGATAGTAATAATGCATGGAAAGCAGGCAAAGTGAGGGAAGAATTCTGGAAAAATAGTGTAGAACAGACAGTGGAAAGCAGAAAAATAGGCATTCATATATAAACTTAGGTTATTGCACTAGCAAAGTAAGTATAGACTAGTGATGGATGACATATCTTATGACATTTGTTAATTCCATAGGTTCAAATGACAGTTTGTGTCACATACTACTGCAGTTTAAAATGCATCTCAAGTCTTGGAGCTAGCAGCTGCTTTGTTCTGTAAAAGTTGCTCCTGGATTCAGGCAGCTTCTAAGTAGCAGAGTGACTGCATTTTCTACTAGCACCTCTACTGGCATTTGATGTTAAATTGAGGAAATTCCTCCAACTGCAAGTCCCTCCTGCTCCTTCCCCAGAACACCAGTGGGTCCCCAAGGAGCCATGGTTGCTCCACTTTTTGAGGAAGTTTGGAGGTGACTTTCAAGCAGGGGAGCACCTGGTGCCATCCCACCTCCTTCCCTTCCAGTGCTAGACCATCCTCATCGTCTCACTATGTTCTTCTGAGTCTCTCACTGTACTTTGCAGATCAATTTAATATTATCACCACACTTAAATGGCCTGGCTGTACATTTTTTTGGTGTGGAGAAATCAAAGTGGTATCGCTGTTCATATTGCAGTGTAGGAGCCCTGGATTCTGACTTAGTTTGGGGAATGTGCTCCCATGTATGTATGAGAAGAGTTGGAGAGAGCATCTTCTTAGTGGCATGTATTGTGAGTAGATTCAAGGAGTCTTGAAACAAAGGCAAACCCCAGAGGTAAAAAAAAATCCCATTTTATATTAGAGATATGTAAATGTGCATAGGCACCAGAGCTGTGGGACATCACAGCTTCATGGCCATGTTTCTGAACTGATTGGCAGGAAGTTATGTAGTGTTAGGAGGTGCTGTGGCTCTTCAGCTGTTCTTCAGCCATCTAGTCTGTGCTGGCACTATAGGTAATTCTCAAAAAGGTCTAAATATAGGGGGATTTCTGAGTACCATTTTATTAAAAAATTAAATAGTTAATGTCCTGTGGTTTCTTAAAATTTGGGGTAAGACCTTACTTTTTGCTGTTCCTTTGTAGTTGAAGACAGTAAAGCTAATATTGTTCAAGTTTTAAGTCTCTAAAAAAAATCAGCCTAAAAGGTAAAGAATTGAAACAGTTAAAACTACCTTGAAAAAACCCTTTTAGAATGAGAGGACTGAAGTGACCTTAAGTTCAATAGTTGTCAGTTCTACTGCCAGGGTAGTGCAACCAGGAGTTTGTTGAAAAATTAGCACTCTGTAGATAAAGAATTCTGTCAGAAATATATCAAATTTATTAAATACATTATTTACAGAAATATTTTATTAAAATAAGATAAAATGGAAAATATATTCTAAATACTACTACTATCTTTCTTTTCACCTTAGAAATTGTTGATGGCAACGTGAAAATGACGCTGGGTATGATCTGGACTATTATCCTTCGCTTTGCTATCCAGGATATTTCAGTGGAAGGTAATAGTAATGCAACTGTGTTAAATGATTAGGAAATTTGTTTAAAGACATTTTTATGTGAATTGTGCACAAGTGAGATGAGTGTTTTTAAAAATGCAGTATCATTTTCTGTGAAAATATAATTCAAGTTCCCTACCCAGAGACAAAATTGATTTCTGGAGGGAAAAAGTAATTACTCTCCTTATCTTGAGAGAGACCTTGAGCCAACTTTCTAAATGCAGTTCTGGTCATGTGTGGCAGTTACAGAGTTAGAAACATGCCTGTGTTTCTGAGCTTCTGTGGGCTGAAACTGTACTGTATGCTGTATGGTGGTCTGTTTCCCACATACATTTTTAGTCTTTACCATTTTTCACATTCTTTGCAAATATTAACCAGTTACATCCCCCCTTTCTGTCACTTTTTTGCCCACTGTTTCAGGGTTTTTTTTCCCCTAACTTTCACTTGGCAACTGACTTAAAAAACTGCATTGTAGTTACAATACTTTCTAAATCAAGTCTATGATGTGTAAAGCCTAGGATTCTAGAAACTAATCTCAGTTTTCAAAAAAAATAGGGTCAATTCAAGTTCTGCATGCTATCCTGCCCATAAACTGAGGGACATTAAATGTCAACCTAATTGGTTTTTTGGTCAAACCTAATCTTTTCTGTCCTTGTGCATTCAGATTAACATAGGACTCAGCTAACTGAAGTATTTCTTCAGCACTCACACTTCCCCATAAGCAAATGGACGGAGACTACAGGCACATTTTGTGTAGGCATGAACAAAATCTTTTATGTCTAGTTCTATTATATTTGTATTGGGTTTTCTTCTCCAAATATGCATTCAGCTGTCCAACCAATATCATCCCTTAAACTGCTAATATCCCAGAGTTATTGTGCAGACTGAGACTCCAGAATGAGTTGGTCCAGTTGAGCTGGCCTCTGAGTCTTAATGGGGCCCTATTGTTCCATTTCTATCAGTATCATTTTGGATTAAGTATTGGCTTATGTCAACCAGTTTCAGGTGGTTGACCACATTTAAGATGGTGAGAAATTAATTGCTTGAGTACTTTTTACATTTTCCTTTTTTTTACTCCCTGGTATCTTTTAGAGACCTCTGCCAAAGAAGGGCTGCTGCTGTGGTGTCAAAGAAAAACTGCGCCTTACAGAAATGTGAACATTCAGAACTTCCATCTTAGGTAAAATGTCATTATTTCAAGGGGTAAAAGTGGTCTAAAATATTTTACCTCAAATTTTTCCCACAGTTATGTAGGTATATATTTGACAGGAGATTTTCACTCCTCACTATTAGACTTTTTTCAAGTTCTCATGCTTTATCTTCAGAGGCCTACTTTAGTTAGCATTTGGCATTATTTACCACAGCTTCCATCATTACAATTTAAAAGAAGAAAATCCTTGCTATCTACAGTATTATGTAGAATAATACTGTATATTACATTAATGGAGATCCTTGGCATACAAGAACATCTAAGTACTGTGGTGTAGTGACTTGGCAAATGACTGCTTTCAAATAAGAGCCACTGTTGGTATAGACTGTTCTTGGCAAAAGTACCAATGTATTGAGTGTGCATATATGTCACTACGATGAATCAGTCTTTATTATGTTGTAGTGTAACTAGAAATAAGGAGCAAAAAATGCACTTAGTACACAACACCATTTGTGTTCAGAATGAGGATATTACCTAAGGGGGAAAATTTAGTGAAGCTCCAGCCTTGTGGTTCTGTGTATTCATTAAGGGCTAGAAAGGAACTTCAGACTGTATGCAGGCTGCATGCCGGCAGCCAGGTTTTGGGATTTTACTGGGCTGTGTGACTGTGCCTTCCCTGAAACCCTTTATAGTACTTACAAGAGCTCTGTATTAAGGCGTTTTGGGGTTTTGAATGCATTCTTCATGTGCGGCACCTAAAGCACAGGTAGTGGGAGGGAAAATACAGTTCACACGTGCATCCACAGATTAAAAAAAAAAAATTGTTTAATTTACAGTCCCCCTGTTGCCTTTAAGAGATCTGAAATTTGTTATGCATTATTTCCTTTAAAGATATAGAGGTATATTCCAGTAGAGCTTTGTACAGATGCAAGGTTTACTGTGAAATTCTGATAATGTAATTTAGTGTTTATAAATATATATATATGCTTGTCTGATAGATGGTATGGGGAAAACATCTCCAATGGAAGTACCTCAGTTAATGTTTAGGTTGATCAGCTCTTACAAAACTGCTTTACCATGGAATGTCCAGACCGTTTAGCCTATACCTTTTGGGAAAAAAAAAAAAAGAAGCTTTTTTTGCTCTTTTGGTGCTCATTACGGTTGTTTTACCTTCTGGTTGATCTTATATTATTCAATTTATATATATTCTGCTTAATTGTATGCCATTTTTACTGGTTATGGTTCTGTTGTTTGAAGGATCTACTCAGACACCTCAGTCCATTTCACCATGACTAGTATCACATGATTATTACACAGGGTAAGACCTCAAACCCATGGATACAGTGATTGCATAGAGTGTTTATATAATGTATCTTTCAGAATAATTTCTTCTGGTTGAAAGGAGTCTCTCAGAATCTTTCCAAATAGCTGTTATTTAGAGCTCTGTTCACTGTATTAGTCTCTCAAAACGTAGTGGGCCTGGTGTCACACTGAAGTTGTCAGAGCTCAGGTCAAAGCTGTCATATGTGTGACGTGTTTTAAATAAACTAAACTGATGTATTACTTAATACTTCTATAAGCACAACAGGATTGTGCCATTAAAACTGTCTCAAATAACTGACACAGAAAAAGCCAATTGCTTCAGCAGATTCAAGTAATTGCAGGTTTGCCATCCTTTCATTTTCTTGCAAACATGCTGTAAGTGTAGTAGGGGATTACGCACTGTCTTTGATTAATGTGTACTCTGAGCTATCCTGGAACACTGCACAAGGGAGACAATTGAAATCAGGGACTATTGCACATAATGTACTCTGCCTAGCAAGTACCATGGAGTCATTTGGTGTGTATGGGCTGCAGAATTAGATATGAGTACTACAGGAGAAAGGACAGTTACAGAAAATCTCAGAGTGCTGATAGGTGACAGAACCCTAGTGTCAGGATTGGACAGGAGAGTTCCTGCTTGATTTTAAGCCTTAGTCAAGGATCGAACTGTAAAATGCCATGACTTTATTAACTATTTTTTCCATTCTATTTTTTGTTGCAAAGCTGGAAAGATGGCCTTGGATTATGTGCACTTATCCACAGACACCGACCTGATCTTATTGACTACTCCAAGCTAAATAAGGTCATCAGTCTGGGTGGTACAGCATGCTGTCCTGCAGTGATTTGGCTCACTTCTGGTTTGTTTAGCATGCTTTCTGAAGCACAAGCTGAAGAGTACATATGAGTTCTGACTGGCTTTCTAAGCTCCCTTCAAAAAAACCCAACCCCAGTGACATGGAGGAAAAGACCCCATGACTGACTGTCCTGTGTCCTTCTCTCCTTTGCATTACAATGACTTCAGCATTTAATTGTAAATTGGCTTATGCCTTAGCTACTATGCAGTTGATAAAGTCTTTTATGCTGCCAAATATGGATGTTAAAACAAATACCATTCACTACTGATAGTGTTGTACAGTCCCTCTGGTTTTGTATCTGGTGTAAATGACTGTAGATTGCCAAAGAGTAAACAATGAGATGATTATTAATAATCAGAAGTACACAATAAGTTACTAGTCTTACATAGAAAACATTCACCAATTCTTAGATGATATTTCTATGTATACTTCCAGACAAGGGGAAAAAAGCCTGGTATCATAACTTTCTTAGGTAGTACCTCATGGCGTTTGCAAAAATGTTGTATTACAGTGTGCTACTGATGGCGAAATGCACATTTTCTAAAAGGTAGGAAGCACTTTGCTTTGAGAGGAAGGAATAAAGGAGCAAGTAATAATGTCAGAATTTCTGGCTACTTTGACAGAAAAAAAAAATAGAAAGTGGGATGTTGTTTTTTCACATTAGATCTCAATACATACATACCATTTTCTGCTTTCTGGATTGAATGCATCTTGAGGTTTTACATAAACACCAGTAAAATAGAAAATTTAATCACAGTTTTAATTTGTTGAATGCAGTGTTTCATTGATGAGAGAGACTTGTAAATCATGACTATATTTTCCATTCAATGTCCTTCCATTACAAATTGATTTTACTAGTGGAATCAAATGTTCCTGGAAAGGCTTTGATGAGCGGAAAGATAAAGGAGTTAAAATAAATTGTTTTAAAAGTTATTCTACTTTTATATATGTGCTAAATTCAAGCTGGGGTCCCCGAGTTGTGCAGTAATGAAAATTAAATGAACTTACTCCTGAACACATCATGATTGTAATGTAGGCAGTTGTTAAGACAAGCGGAGACCTGAACCAAAGGGCAAAATATTAACCATAAACACTAAGTGATTCTATATACAATCTTTCCTGTGGATAAACAGACTCGTGGAACCACTAAGCTGCCTGTCTCTGACTACATGTGCCATCAAGCGTGGCACAAACAGAAGTGAGCTTGATTGCATTTGTGCTTCAGAAAGTGGTACATACTACTAAAAACCATCACAGTGCAACCACCCTATATGAGCGGTGAAGAAAGGGAATAGAAGATAAGCAGATCTCCTCCAGCATTTCTATTTCTCTCTTAGAGGTTTCCAAAATAGGAACCGATCAGGTTTCAAACTGAGGCTGAGCTTTGGCACGTAAAGCACATGCAGAAAAATCCTAAAATAGATCTTGCTTTTCTGACCTGGCTGCACTTGATTGACTGCTCATTTTGGTTACATTAACAGCTGTCTTGGTGTCTTGTTTCTTATCTCCTGCATGCTGTCCTTCCCTCTTCTCACCAATGTGATTTGTGTGAACTTGTAGCTGGAAAGATGGCCTTGCTTTCAACGCCCTTATCCATAGACACAGGCCTGATCTTCTTGACTATGACAAGTTAGATGAGGTATTTCTTTAGCTATAACAGAAATTTTTAGTTACCGTAACTTGTAGCTTTGTTTAAAATGATGGGTGATGGAGATGTCATCCAATTATTTGGAAATTGCTGTGGTTTAAAATTAATCCTTTACCAGTGGAGCACTATTTACTCGTGGGCTTAGTACCAAGCACATAAATAAGAGGTGCTCATCACTCACTCATAGGTGTTTTAGCCTAATCAACAGGTCCCATTTAGACTGTGTACTTTTGTGCCATCAAGTTTCAAATAAGAGTTTTTGTATTTACATGTAGCAAATGTCGTATTACACGTAATGTTGTATGTAATAGCAAAAATAGGTTCATGAGGTTTAAATATTGTCCACATTTTAAGTTCCTGTTAATGTCAGTGCTGCAAAAAACTAAGTGCTAAAATGATGATAGAGTGAGAACCTATGATTAGAGACTTTGTACTTGTTTATATCTGAATAGTTAGGTTTCAAAATGTAAACTCTTTGTAACACATTTTATTGAACGTGCAGCTTTTAAAGATAGAGATATCTAGTATGATATGTTTATAGGAAGACATGTCATGGCCATTGCTACTTATTATACCTGGCATATATATTTACATGAGGGAACAGACATGTGAAACTTAAATAATTGCTCTCATTCCATAGTAAGATATCTTACTAAGTTCACTTCAAAGCACAAGAAACATTCTTCAGACTAGACCCCTTTGTAGGACGTGTCTGTATTCAAATGTGACCCCTGGAATTTTCCTCCAGAAACCTGTTAACATTTTTAAAGTGCCCTCCGGCATCTCTAATATGGCTCTTCTGTATAATGTTTTCCCAGCGTCTCTCTGTAGACACTGGCATTGTTGGCAGTGGTGACGCAGGAAAAATGATCATTTAGCAGTTTGTGATTATGTGAAAATAATAACAGCATTAATGGCAGAACTGGCATTTCACAGGGGGCGTTTTCAGTCCAATCTGATATGGGAAGGCTGCTATAATAGGAGCCCTAATCTGACATGCTCTTCTGTTGTCTGCAGTAGCCGTCTGTAGTGTAAGACAAGAAATATGTGCTGTTTATCTGAACTGTGCTCACTGCTTCTTTTGTCCTTCAAAAACTAAAATCAAAATCTCTAAACCAGAGGAAGTTCCTAAATTTCTGCATCTGTAAAATTAAGTTCATAGATGCGTTACAGATGTCTTTGTCCAGGCCAAAACTGGGAAGTTTTACTCTTTCTGGAGGTGCCATCTGTTCTGTCTGTGCTTGCTTTGTCTCAAACATGCACTCAACCAACTCAGAGAACTCAGTAGAATTCTTATCACCAAGATATAACTTATAGTAGGTATGAAACGTGCAGGACTATCTTTGTGAAGAGCTGCCTAATATAGCCCACTGGACCAGTGGCATTTTATGTATGTATTGCTGCTGTACTTCCTTAAGAATTAGCTTGGAATTGTGAGTGCAGACTGCATATCTTGTCTGTATTCCTCTCCAGAACTTATTTGCAGTAATAAGCAATATTACTGCGTATTAAATTAGTGGTACCTAACAGCTTAGAGATAGTGGTACCTAACAGCTTAGTGATATTTTCTTTTGAAAATATAGCCATAGATAGACCAAAAGTTCATATACCTCTACTCTGCTTTTTGAAGGACAGTAGTTGTGACTCCAGTTTATGGTTTGGAAGTTTTAGTGAGTCTTCAAGGCAAAACTTCTGTCTTTGACTAGTTGTATTTTTTTCTTTCATGCAGGATGACCCCATAGGAAATATCAACCTTGCCATGGAAATTGCTGAAAAGCATTTGGATATCCCTAAGATGTTGGATGCAGAAGGTGAGAGTTAACAGCTATTGAAGTTTGTGCTACTCGCAATCAGGAGAGATTAAAACTTCCATTTTGTGCCTAGCAAATTTCCAACGTTTCTTCTTCCTTCCACATGAATCATCATGGAGGGATCTGGTTTGTTTTCAAGCAGTGTTTTCCTTGTTATTTCCCATGGATTTGATAATTTCACTTACTTTATTCCTTGTTGGGTTTTTTTCATTTTTTATATTTATTATAATACTTTGGGCCCTAACCTCAGCACAAGGCCCCACTGTGGAATCTGAGGTAAAACACACGACCAAAGATAATCCTTGCCTTTTAGAAATTAAAATCTAAGCCTCATAAGGGGAAATACAACTGTTAGCATCTTAAAGCATATTCACATTTTTAAGTTATTTAAGTGTAAGGGACAGAAATAGAAATAGAAGTGCAGAACTTTCAAAATATTTTAACAACATACCTCCTGTGAAAGAGAGCTAGGTTGGGGCAAATAGTTTTGTGTTTGGTTTCTCCAATAATCTTGTGAATTTGTTGTCATATATTTTTTAACGTTTCCTGAATTTCCTCAAGATAAACATACTTTTTGTACTCCAGGCAAAAAGAAAAAGCAATGGTACCCAAATACTGGAATTTATCTATATTAGGTCAAAGCATTCCTCTCCAGGTATGCAGACTCTGCTTTGGAGGCTTTTCAGTAGAGCAGCGATAACATGGGAAATAGCCAGAGCACACAAGCTCACTGTGTCTTGTCTGCTCCCCTTGAAGTCTTGGATAAGAAGGTTAGGCAATACGAGATGATTTGGCAATCCCTGTTGCAACCACTTCATTGAACCAAGAGGTTCCTTCACTTTCATGCTTCAAAACTAATTGTTTTCATTTTTGGAATTGCAAATCCCCTTTCAAACACTACTTATTTTACTCTAGAATACTGTGCAAGGAATAAACAGAAGCTCTACCTCCTTACCATTGAATAGCTCCTACTATCATCCTCCTTTCATCCTTTTTTCTCTTTGCATACAAATAAGAAACCTTTTTTTTTTCCCCCACCTCACCAGATTTTCTGCACATTCTAGCCCTTATCTCTTACTACTCGAGGCAGGGGAAGGGAAAATGAAATCATGCTTCTTCTGTCATGCTCTAAGTATTCATCACTTTTTACTCTCTTTACTTCCACTGTGTCTTTGGTGGAAAGCTGGCAAAGTTTAATTCACAACTATGGAAAGTAGATGCAAAATCAGTACATCTCGCTGTCAACATAAGAAATGGATACCTCATTCCTGGGTCTTTCCACACTAGTATCTTCCCACAGTTTATGTTCTCAGGAATACTCGCAGCTTGCACTAGCGTGATTCATCACTCAGCCATAGTTGGTGTAAAACCAACTTTTTCTGCCTTTCTGTTAAGTACTGATAAGGTCCATTTTCACCAAGGTACCCATATCTTGATTGCACCCTATACTTGCATATTCTATGCTTTCACTCTTTCCTGCTGCAACAGGGACAAAGCTGTCAGCCAGCCAAGCCCAACTCTTCTGTGATTTATTCCGTTAACTAAAAAGGCAGACTGGTGCGAGGACTGCAAAACTGTTACTATCCAAGCTTTTCTTAGCACAGATTGTGTTTCTGTCCTGCAGGAATTCTACAGGTTTCCAATATGTGTCAATACCCTGTCAGTCATGGAGACCCTGTGCTAATATACGCTGTACTCATTCCTATTTTGTGGCTGTCGGTGGCTGGGTTTCTCTCTGGAACAATTCTAGCGATCTATATGAGATTTCTTTGGAGTGATGGTGAAGCCAAACCTGGTGGATCTGCCAGCCATGCCATCTGCTTGGAAGTTTCCACAAACCAGAAGGCAGCAGTACCCTCCTGCACAGGCTCAGCTTTCAGATGTTTTGCTGTTTCAGGGAGAGTTGTATCTTTTCCACTTACTGATTCCTAAAGCTTAGGTAGCTTTGCACTGATACCAGTAAACAGATGCAATCTGAATAATGGTGTATTTATTTTGAATCCTTACAGCACTGAGGTGGCATCATCAGCATAATCTGATGGAAGTACCTTGTGAGAATTTCTGAGCAGTTAACCCTCTTCTCTCTACACAGATGTAGTAAACACTGCCAGACCTGATGAAAGAGCCATTATGACTTATGTTTCCTGTTACTACCATGCATTTGCTGGTGCTCAGAAGGTGAGATTGTAGAAGATGGATCAGATCTCATCCTTCACCTTCTGTCTTGTTTCTTTCAGCAGTTTTTCCTCTTCTGATCTTTTCCTTCACTAGTTACTAGGGCAGTGTCTTAGAGTTGCCTGATTTTCTCTGTGAGCCAATGTCTCATTAGAGCCAGTAGTAGCCTACCCATTTGTTTCATAGAAACAAACCTTCCTGTCTCATCTTTCTGTACGTTTACTAATAATATCCAGTAGGTTTTTGACAGCTGGTTACTGAATGGGATAGAGGAAATTATTTTCCTTAATTGAACTGGAGTGCATTCATTTGCAGCACCTTCAAAAATGAAAGATGAAAATAAGCTCATAGTGAAAAAACAATTTCAGTAGCAGAACATCTTTTTTTCTCCCTGCTGGATATTATTCCTACTACAGATGTCAAAATCATCATAACAGATGCTCAGAAAATAAACCATTCTCTTATGCTTTCAGGATTGTTTTTAAAATGTTAAATGCTTGATGGTAAGTACAGACAGCAACACAAAACGTTGCTAATTTGCAGAATATATACAGAAACATACACAGACATCTCAGAAGAGCTCTGGAATAATGTCCTAATGAAAAGAAGGAAATTTTTTAAAAGCAAGACAGTTCAGAGTTGGACATACTTCAGGTATTAGTAATATGAAGAATACTGATATATAATGCTAAGTTATAATAACTAATCCACATGCAACTTTCAGAGAATACCTCCCCAGATCAAAATGTAGTCCGTCTTTCCTGTGTCTTAGTCATAATCCATCAAATTCAACCACCCCAAATACCACCTCTCTGTAAGCTTATATTGAATTTCTAGTGTACATTTTATTCTGCCAACACCCATCAATCTAACACTAAATTTATTACAGCTTTGTAGAGTTTCTAGAGTACAGAACTATGGACAAGAAAACAATCAGAATGACACTATGTTGTGCTTTTATTTATTCATCCTGTTTTCTACTCCTCGATATTTTTTTGTTTGGTTTTGTTTTCATTTCTTCCCCCCTCTTGTAGATATTGTGAACACTCCCAAACCTGATGAGAGAGCTATCATGACATATGTGTCCTGCTTCTACCATGCTTTTGCTGGAGCAGAGCAGGTATTAATCAACTGTCCCTTCAGGTTGCTGTGGTTTTTGATTGGTTGTTTCACATTTCCGCTAGTTTATTAAAATCCCCACTAATTTAGTACTTTGTGATTTTAATTAACAATTGCAAGTATTATTACTTGAGGACTAATACTTGTTTTTAACCAGCACTTGAGTCTGTTTTAGTTAAATGTTGTGTAGCAAGTTGAACTTCTTTAATTCCAATGGACGTTCCTATTTCTAATTTGGAGTCTTTATTTGATAATTATAAAGCCTATTTCAGGAAAAACCCCACATGTTTGAAGATACTGTGAAGAGTTGTTTGTTGCTACGTCAACGTCTTAAGCATTTGCTGAATAAGAATGCTTGACTTCTGGAGACTGAGACTATTCTGGTCTTACTCATGCTGAGTATTAAATTAGGGTTAGATTTTCAAAGACACCTAAAGATGCAGAGGGTAATAGAAGACATCCAACATGGAACCATGCCTGGTTCCCATTGAAGCCAACAGAATTATTTGTGGATCAAAGTACTAGTGTGAGAGGCAAGAACATCTGCAGCAGATCTGTCATACAGAATGGGATTCTCACTTACAAATGTGGCATTTCCTACTGTTCCACTTCATACAGGTCCAGCCTACAAATGCACATGACCAACTTATGTGAAAGAAATAATAAAGAACACTTAAAATAATTGATATTTGTCCTCAGGGCTTAATTTCCCTTCCAGTCAGGTGGGTGCTCTACACCTTATGAGAGCACATCTGTTGCTCTTGCACCCTCTTGCTTCTGGATACGAAGGGTTTGCTACTCATGCAAAAGGAGCATTCTGTATACTCTGTATCTGTCTACACAGGTATCTGTCTCTCTGATTAGATATAGTCCAGGCTCACATTTTTGTGAAAGTATAGCTCTGCTATGGCAAACTATTAATGCAGATTTTAAATATGGCAGAGTTACACAGTGCCTTCTCAAGTAAATTTCATGGGAGGCATGGAAAGATTTAATGTCAGTGGTTGAGCTGCATATACTCTCAAGAGTATGTGTACATAGAGTGTGCAGTTATAGAGTAGTCTGAGACTCCTGAATCCTGGGTTGTCTTTCCAACGTGCCTAACAAATGTAATACTTTTTTTTTGTGGGATTTTAAAAAAAAAATTAACCTATTAGGATAAATTTAACAGTGGCCTAAGTTGTCTTTGAAAAGTTTATTAGACAACTATAATAGCAGTGTGACATTTCCTCTTATATAATAAGGCTTTGTTGTACAACAAGGTGACTTCTGTGCAGATCTGTGCCTTATTCAGGCCATTGCAATCTGTGACTGCACAAGGAGGGTGAAATAGGTATATATGTAACCTAGGAGCACAGATCACCAGCTATAAACCAGATTTTTATTTGCAGCAGCCATGCTCTTTCTTCTTCTCCATGCCTGTACTTTTCTCAGAATGCCTTTGTCCTGATAATTTGCTGTGTTTTACAGGCGGAGACTGCAGCTAACCGGATCTGTAAGGTGCTTGCTGTGAATCAGGAAAATGAAAGGTTGATGGAAGAGTATGAGAGACTAGCAAGTGAGGTAAAGACAGCTGTATTTGTAACATGGTGATAATTATGTTCATGAAGTACTGAAAGCTGAAATATTTATGCATGGTCTGCAAGGTAGAGAAGTGAAGACACTATGAGGGTAAAACTCACAGTGGTAGGGTACAAAGCTCATTTGCCCAGGATGGCAAGATTCAGGTGATTCCTTTGCCCCAGGCCTCCTGGGTGACCTCCAGCAAGTCACTCACTCTCATTGTATATATCTCAAAAATGTGTTCTGACAACTGCCAGCAGTCTGCCCCAAGACCAGGCTTGCTGTCTCTGTAATCTCTCAAGACAGCCATCCCTGACCACACGTGGAACATACAGGATGCTGTCACACTCCAGGCAAACCTGTTGGCTTTGTGTACTGCAAATCAGCCCTGGACAGGCTTTCTCAGTGTGTTCACAATGCACTTCTGAACTCAGGGAGCAAATGAATGAAGCAGGGGGCACATCATGCTTCTCTTGTCCTTTTTTGGTAAATGGCAAATTTTTTGAGTATGGACTACAGATGTGCAAAGCACAAGTGAGAGCTCCTTTGTCTTTACTGCATAACCTTCCAAAACATCCTGAGATCATAGACACAAAACCAGTGGTGCTGCATTGGCACTGACAGACTTCTGAGCGAAGTTCTTTATTATATTACCTGAGATACTTGGCTGGTGTCTGTCCTGATCTCAAAACTATGACTACTCAAAACATCAAGATCAATACTTTTGAAAGTGCAAGTTATTTTGGGTAACTCAGGTTTTGAGTAAAAAACTAGAGACACCTTACATTTGTGTTAATCTTTCTGAAAACTAAGGTATTTCTAGAAATACCTGAAATATCCGGCCAATTAGTATAAAATATTGTTCAGCTTTGAAAATCGTGTGCTTACTTGCCATTAAGGCTCTGATACCAACTGAAGTCAATAATATTAAAATAGAGCAAATTTGATTAGGATTTGTACATTCAGTATCATCCCTTTTTGGTTGCTTTCCCACCGCCTTTGTTTCAGTTGTCTGTGTTGGTTTGAAAGCTTTTAGAGTGGATTCGCCGGACAATTCCTTGGCTGGAGAACAGAACCCCAGAAAAAACAATGCAGGCTATGCAGAAGAAATTGGAAGATTTCCGGGACTACCGCCGCAAACACAAACCTCCCAAAGTCCAAGAGAAGTGTCAACTGGAGATCAATTTCAACACCCTGCAGACAAAACTGAGGATCAGCAATCGGCCAGCTTTCATGCCATCAGAGGGAAAAATGGTTTCAGTAAGTAAAGGAGGCACCAAAATATCCATTCTCCTTTTAATCAGCATTCTCACAAAAATGTCAGTGTGGAAGATTGAAGTGCCATTTGAAGTCATCTTCAGAAACCTCACTTCATTAGACTTTATCGGTATCAAGCCATTCTTTACGCGTTCCCTTTCACTCTAGAATTTTGCTTTCCCTTAAGGATGCTCCTGCCTCCTTGAAGGCTTTTCCCAAGAGCAAATTGTCTTGAGACTTGAGACCATACAGAACTTCCTTTGGATGTGTTATTAGTACTTCTTTATAAGTGAGACCAAATAGTGTGTATTTAAACAAAACTCACAGTGATTTCACTGACACTTGGTCATCAGACTTACAGAAACAGACAATGCTCAATATATGTTTCTGCTTTTTTACTTTTTAAAATAAAATTTTGTATTTTCTTATGGCTGTGAACATAAGAGTAGTCAGTACCAAGAATTCTTATTTGCTGATCAGTATTGTGAGTTAACTGTGGATCAGAACATTTCTTGGAAAATAGCAAACACTTGTTTCTGTACTCTGTTCTATCATTGTGTTATGGTTGCTCAGATTTGATAGACAGATGATTTCATTATGTGCAAATGGCCATTGTCCATTCCCCATACAGAAAATAAGGGGCCTGCTCATGCCTTTGGGTTTCTGAAACTTTGTGTGCTACAGAACGTGGAATGAAGGTTATATGCACCAATCCTCTTTACACTAATAGTTTTGCTATTGTCAACTTGTGAGAGCAAAGCACTTTTATTTTGATAAAACATAGGTATGTCATAACAAAGCATTCATGTACATTGTAAAATGGGAGGTAAAACCAGTAAGTCGTGATGGCACTGAACACATAGCTCTGCTTGGAAAAACTGTAGGAGGGTTCCTTTTCTGAACCCACCTGAGTAGGGCATGCCATTAGGAGCAGAAGTCTGGGCTACAAGATTTCCTGAGCTGCCCGAAAACATTTTCTATGATTCTGTGATATTACAAAAACAATGTAAAAACTTCTCTTTTTGGAGCAGAGTTGCAAATGAATTGGAAATCTGCAGATTTGGGTAAAAAGAGGCCGTAGTTTCATCCCCTCTCTCCCATCCATTCTCTTCATAGGATATTGCCGGTGCTTGGCAGAGACTTGAGCAAGCTGAGAAAGGCTATGAAGAATGGCTGCTTAATGAAATACGAAGACTGGAAAGACTTGAACACTTGGCTGAGAAATTCAGGCAGAAGGCTTCCACTCATGAACAGTGGGCATATGGTGAGCAGAAATGGCTTTTAACATTTTAAATATATTTTAATGTTCAAGGTTGCTTTGTCAGTGCTGAATATTTGCCATCCAGAAATTCACGTATAAGTAATTTGGAAAGTTTTAGAAACCTAAAATAACATAATTTACAGGTTTTGTTGACTATAGTCATGAATCTTACTTGTAGGCAAGTTGCTAATGTCTTTTTACTATAAAAATCACACTGTTGAGGTGGGGAGTCAAATATAATGGGCCATTCGATAGATGCATTCAGCATTTGAATAGAGGCCATTACTGCTAACATTCCTATGTATTTGTATACCAGCAATCCACCCAGGAATGCAGTCACACCTCTGGTTAGGTGTGAAATTAAGAGGCTTACTTGGAGTTGATTATCATTTGGTAATCACAGCATTTTGAATAGTCCACATAAACTGCTTGTTTCAGCTTTGCTCTATACCCCAGATTACACACCATTTGTAGTCTGGTTTTGAATGGTAACTTGCGTGTAGTTGTAACAGCTACAGGACTGTACATCGATATACAGTTTTGTTGGGGACCATTAGACATAGATCTGTTCTATCACACTAATTTTTGCCCTGACAACAGTCTTCCTGCTTCTTCCATGCTCCTGGCTTTTTCCGGCTAGAATCCTTCCACACTGACAGTACACTACAGTCCATCCCCTAACACAGTTGCTGGAAGTGTGCAAGGCTGTAAATGGCTGCCAAGCAGATACTAGAAGGGAAACAGAGGCAGGTGGCATTGTAGTGGAGGTCTGTTACAGGACACCTGCCAGGAAGACTGAGCAGATAGGGCCCTCTATAAAGAGTTAAGAGCAGCCTCATGTTCACAAACCCTGGTCCTGATGGGAGACTACGAACACACCAGTCTGTTGAAGGGGTGACACGGCAGGGCAGAAGCAATGCAGGAGGTTCCTGAAATTAGATCTGACGATCTTGGCTGTGAGGGCAGTGAGGACCTGGCACAGGCTGCCCAGAGAAGCTGTGGCTGTCCCCTTCCTGGCAGTGTTCAAGGCCAAGTTGGATGGGGCTTTGAGCAGCCTGGGCTAGTGGAGGGTGTCCCTGCCCATCTCAAGGGCATCTCAAAGATCTCAAAGAACATCTAAGTTCCAACCCCCTGCAGGGGGTTGGAACTTAGATGTTCTTTGAGATCCCTTCCAACCCAAACTTGTCTGTGATTCTGTCAGCCCTGTGAGCCTTTTTTCTGAGCATAAACTGTTCATGGTGACATGTTAGGGCTGTCATGCAGGGATAACTTCACATAAGCTGGAATATATCAAGTGAAACAATAGTTCCTTCTGGCTCTAGAATTCACAGAGCTGGGTAATGCCACGTGGTGACCTGCAGCTACAGGGCCTGACTGTATAGATTTAGTTGTCCAGTATAGGAGCTACTGAGGAGTAATTCTTCAGTTTCTGATTTCCTCTTTACTTCTCCAACCTCTTATAAATAGGTTTGCATTTTCCACTTAAAATTGAAATACAAAAGGCAGCCACACATCTCAGTTTTTATTCTTTAAGTGCTGAAATGAATAATGAATTGAAGGCAGAACATGGAAAATGGTAACGGATCATTAGTAAGACCATTAGTAAGAGTGAAGCTGAGTGTAGCAGTGTGATTTCTGATTTCCTAAGTTTACCTACAGAACACTTATCGTTTTGACCTTAAATAACACTTATAGTTTAGACCCCCAGTTTTTGCCAGTACACTGTTTTTACTCCAGTTCCTCGAGCAGTGTAATACTTGCTATTTTAGACCAATATAAGACAGCATATGCAAAAATCAAGGAATTACCAAGACATCTTTAAAAGTATATAATTATGATAAACACTATTGTGCTGATAATTTGCTGCTGATTTCAGTGGGGGTGATTTTCACCATGCCACCACCATCTAGAAAATCGTTGCAATTGTCCTAAGTGATGAATTAGTAAAAAATATATAATATTTTAATTCCCTCTTCCAGGCAAAGAGCAGATCTTACTTCAGAAGGATTATGAATCTGCTTCCCTGACAGAGGTCCGCGCCATGTTAAGGAAACATGAAGCTTTTGAGAGCGATTTGGCTGCTCACCAGGACAGGGTGGAACAGATCGCTGCCATTGCCCAGGAGCTGAAGTATGTTCCATTTAAAGGCTTGCAGCTGCTGACATTTAACTTTGCGATAAACTCTTTCCAATAAATTTGATAGTGTCATAGGTACCAACGTAAGAATTCCAGAGATAGCTTCATAAGTATATTATCTGAGCTGGTCACTGAGACCTTTCCCTCATCTCCCCCTTACCCCCTCAACGAAGTATAGATATTCAGCTGACCAAAACTAGGTGAAAACAAAGATTTTACAATTCACTTAACAGCAGTAATCTTTTACCATTAGTTCTACTGGTGGGTCCATTGTGTGTTGATGGGAGTTCTGGAGGGTTTCATTTCTCAGTTCATATAGACAGTACCTCTCATCAGACAGCATGAGCTGTTTAACGTAGGAAACAATTCCAATTACACAAATTACAGATCAAGCACCTTCACTTTAAGATCAAGTATTTTCCCACAAGGATATTGGTTGTTTCTAAAAGCTTCGCAGCCCTGAATTAGCTCTATAGCAGTGGGCAATGCACTGACTTTTCTGAAGATTTAGTTGTCTCTATCTAGTAAACTTATTTTCATGATCTCTCTGTGTTACATTTGGATGTGCCATTGTCTCCATTTCAGAGAGGGGGCTGTGGGGCACACAGAAAATAAATAACACACAAACCACCAAGCACACAAGCTCTCCTTTAGGAGAACAGGAGTTTCCACCCACAGTTCCATCAACTTAGCCACAGGACCAGCACTTGCTCATTCAGCATATTGGGCCCTGAGAAAACACAATCAAAGCTGAGAACAATTCTACAACAGATGTAGGCCACATCTGTATTGTTGACATCAGCTGCACAGGTCAAGGATGTGAACAGTCAAGGCCCCTGACTGGGAGCCACCCTTGTGGCAGGAGAAGTCCTGAGTGTTGATGCAGTTACTCTAACTAAACTTCATCTCTGTTGGTGGTACTTGGTTTTGTTTGTGGCAAGGCTGTTAATTCACCTGTGCGAAGCACGGACTTACCAGCAGTGCTCTGCCCACACTGACGGGACCACAGTGTTACATTCTGATGTTCTTATTCTGGAAAACTCATCTTGGTATGCCCCAAGTTAAGCACATTTGATTTTATAATCTTATGCAGTTAATTGCAGTGGTTTCGCACTGTAAATCAGTGGCGCTAGTCCTGCTCTTAGCAGTTTGGCACATACTTAAATTCCTTGCTCACCCGCTGTATAAATCCATAAAGCCAGCAGGAACAAATGTGCAGTACTGGTCAGAACGGGAGCCAAGATCATAATTCTCAGATTCCTGCCCTTGGCTTCAGGTCTTCAAGTTTCAGGTTCTCACTTTTTTGAATAGGTAAAACAGTCCCTATGCAAAAATCAAGTGTTAAAAACATGCCCCCTTCTCACTCTGTGAAGAGCCATGACTCCTAACCAGCTCCACATTCATTAACAATTTAAAATTCAGAGGGCTATCTAAAAATGTAGTTCATACCTGATATCAGCAGCACTTGCAGTAATTGTATAATTCAACTGGATTTAAAAGAAAAATGCTGGCTTTCAAGATTATTTAAAGGAGGAAAATTAGAGCCCATTGGTCTGAAAAACAGAGAACGGAGATTTCATTGCGTGTGTGAGCTTATGAAACACCATCTGGCACGCCTTGGTCTCTGTTGCGGAGGTATTTGTTCCTCTTTATACCAAAGAAAGTTCTGAAACACCTAATCATTGTTAATTCAGCTTCAGCTTTGTGAGTGATGAAAAACTTTGGGAATGCAGTATACATAGCACAGCATCTACTTACCAGCATTTTGAACCCTGTGTCCTTTACCTCTGGTAAGGCCAGTGAACACTGTATCCTGTCTATTTTAGGATTGTCTCTTCTCAGTTGTTTCAGTAATTTGCTGTGTGGAGTTAAACAAGTTGTCTGTGGCTTGGTCTGCAAAGGTGCTGAAAACACATTGCTCTTACAGATGCTTTGCTTTGACTTCTGCTTCTCCATACAATGGGGCTATCAGTGCCCCATAGCTGACAGATACTCAGTAGTTTAGGTAGGCTTAATGCCCTTGGAGAGCACTGAATGAAAGATCACAAAGGTCAAGTTTTATTATTAGCTGCAAGCAAATGGGCCGCTCTATTTAAATCTCCATTTTAATTATTTATTAGTAATTCTGAGCACAATGAAGCTATGAAGGAAAATGCTAATTTCTTTCTGCATATTTTTAAAGGACTGACTGATGTCTGCATGCTAACAAATGTGCATTGGCTTCTGATACAAAGCGTATTGAAGTCAGTGTGGGTATTTTTGCTTGTATTTTTCCACCGCTGTATCAAGCCCTTACAGAAATCTCATCACCTGTCTCTAAATTCCAAGTCAGTACACTCTGTGTTTAGTTTTAGTCAATCTCCTGGCTGCCTAATAATGCTCTTTCAAAGGAGAGCAATTGCTCTGTGGTCTTGACCTCTCCCAGTTACAGTTTCCTGTCCTGGTATTTTCTGCTGCAGCAGCTCAGCCCACGGTGTTCTTAAGGTTAGAGTTGCTACAAGCTTGATGCTTAGTGCTGTTTACATATAGAATTTGTGCAAGCAGGTGATTCTAGCCAGGATGCTCTTATTAGATTGTTGTGCTCCACACTGTGCATGTAGCCTTAGATATTCCTTGGCTACGAGGCCTGACAAGGCTTGGACTGGGCTGCATACAAAGACGGAAAAAAGTCTGGTATTTCTTGGGATTTGCCATTTCTGACACAGTAAATGCTAAATAGAGTTTGAGTGAACTGTGCTATGAAATGCCATATTAATTTATGATCTTTTTGCTCATATGTTCATATTTGCTCATACGTGCTCATTTCAATGTTTTCAATCATGAAGAAAAGATTTTTGTAATGTAGTTTCTTGCATACCCATCACTTCTGGTATAGCAACTTAATTTTGGTCAAGACCACCACTACATATCTGTAACCCTGGTTTGGAGAGTCTTTTTGCTTCTGGAAACCTGGGCTCAAATTGTGCTTATTTGCATGATTAACGTGAGCTTGATTTTGAAGCAGGGCTCAGCAGGTTATTTTTGTGACACTATCACTGTTCCTAAAGTGAACTCATACTTGTTTCTCTGAATCAGGACAAAATTTGACTGATTTTTTTATTTCTTTACAGGTAAGATTGAATTACTTGTAAGATCAATAGGAATAGCTTAATCATTTTTTAAATTCCACAGGGTATAGCTTTCAAACAACCAAACTTGGATACAGCTATACACAAAGCTGGAAAAAAAAACAACCAGAAATCACTGTTCTTAGAAAATCTGTGACACATGTGCAGCAGTACTTTGTGTATGGACATGATAAACAAAACTTCTATTTACAAGATGTGAAATCTAAAAATAGTCTTTTCACAGCTTCAGTGTTGAGAGGGATACAAAAATTAATATGACAAGGAATGTAAACCCATGTTTTATGCCCAAGTAAATAACCTGCTGTGAGTTACTTCCTCTGCTATTGATGTGAGCAGAAAATTTTTCCTTGGTAGATATAATACACTTATTTGAAGTAAACTACAGCAGGCCCAGAAAGTTGGTGGAGCTACACTGTGTAATGCCACCTGGTAGTATAACTTACAATTCTTGTCCCATGGGTACCCTTTTAAAAAGTTGTTTCGATAATATTAGTCTCCTACCTATTTGTCCACAGCACATACCCCTGGAAGAAACTAGGATAGCAGATATCTCTTTGGGAATGACTGAACCTCCCTGGCAGAGCTGGTGGAGGAATGTTGAACTTTGCCTTCCAGAACTTTGACCAGAGCTGGTACAATCAGTCCCATACTTTCACAGAAGGACACCTGCCCTTACCCTAATCGACAAAAGGAGATAAGTGATCCATTGAAGCCAAAATAAAATTTGCAGTACTCTCAGGGATGTGACCTGGATTATCTGGAAAAAATACCCTGGCCATACTCTGAGTGTATTAGATTTGATATGTGTAAAGAGACCAGAATACAAATCTCCACATCCACCTTGTGAGCTCACAGATCACATGGGAATGTCATATAATAAACTCAGTATGCTTTAATGAAGAAAACAACCTTCCAGCCCAAACCTCACAGCAGAAAAATATATCTCAGCCTGTTTAATCCAAAATTCCATGCTTCTAACTTTAAAATTTCTTAACAGAAAGATGGCTTTCATTGCATCCCTTGAAGGCTAATGAAAAGGCTTTCTCCAAAGCTTTTCTCTGGGATTTTTTTCCCAAGATTTCAAGTTAAGGAGCCATTGTATAGTATGACTTGTTCTCATCTTTCTTCTTAAACATAACAGTTCTGCTTTCACAAATTTGAGTTGGTTTTGATATTATTTGAAGTTGTTATGGCATTTTATTTTATATTACCATTCTTTGTTTTCAACAGTCTGTTGATGCAGCACATCTGAAACCTCTTTTAAAAAGTTCTCAACATTATCCTGGGCTGGATTGTAGTCCTGACTGAGATTAGAAGAGGAAGTAGGAACATTGACTGTCCCCAACCTGCAGTACAGCCTCCCAGAGGAATGCTACCTCTGTTCTCATTTTGTACTCTGTGGTTCTCTGACTTACTGGCAGAGTGATCTGTACGTTCCTCTTGCCAATTGCCTGGAGAAGAATGCTCAAAAGAAGGGAACAAGCTCTGGCTGTATTTAATGTCTTTTTTAAGCTGCAAAGTAAATCTTAGCTTCGTAGTGCCATGCTGTCACATAACCACTGTCTCTGCAATGTTTAGTACTGGGCAAACTGTCCTCAAGGACCAGCCAAGAGCTAAATTCAGTGGATGATGATACACCAATAAAAGTGAGCTCCCAAAGTGACAAACATGTATTTTGTCATGGTCATGATGGCTGCAGTGGTATCAAGGGGATTATCTCAGATAAAAAAGTCAATTTGAGACAGACTTGGTGCAGCATCTCAGGACAAAACCTTAAAAAGTTATTCCAGACTTAGAATAGTAAGTTGCTCTCTGTGAGGATGATATGAGCCTGTGAAGCAGGTTACAAAGCAACACTAACCACTACAACCTTAGGGTGTGCACTGATTAATGCTGGTGGCATACATGCACCTGGAGATCCTTGTTCCCTGAAGCAGCTGTTTCTAGGGCATAACTTGGTGAGGGCTTCCTGGAGAGGAAGATGAAAATTGTTCTCTGTGTGCCAGATCTGGGTAGCTCCTGTTAGTCAGGCCTGTGAGAGAGGTTATGCTTTGAATGCAACCTGAGGTCTGTTTCTCAAAGAATTTCAGAGCATATGGGGCTGGAAAGGATCATTGGATTATATGAAATGGAATATATATTTCAGGACAATTAATTTAAAACTGTAACAATCTTCAGAAACTTGATAAAGCCCCAGACTGAAGCATTCTGGTCTTCAGGAGATCTAATTACTTGTGCCACGGGAATAGCTGAGACAAAGATGGTTAGACACCTCAGATGTCTTTAATACCCGAGTGTAACAAATAGATACCTGATTTTTCTCACAACAGAGCAGGCTGATCCTGTTCCTGTGCTGTGCTTCTTGAAATGCTGAATGTCTACATACTGCAACACTTCCTTACCTGGAGGAGAAATATTGCAAAGCAGAGGGGAAGAATTACTGGGGCCAGTTGAGGAGCGTGGACAATGAAACTGCTCCTGTGCTTCAGAAAGTCACACAGATTTTTGTCTTCGCTCTTTCTTAGTGAACTGGACTACCATGATGCTGCAAGTGTCAATGATAGATGCCAAAAGATATGTGACCAATGGGACAGCCTGGGAACACTTACTCAGAAAAGGAGAGAGGCACTGGAGGTAAATCATGCAACAATGATCGACAGCTCAGCTGAGGCAGGGAAGGGGAATGAGCCATTTGTTTCAGATCTGGAAACAGTGCCACTGACCATACACTTTGGAATCCAAATGGCAGTAAACCCTTAGATCTCTATTTCATTTTGGTGTGGCTTCATTTGCAAACAGATTGAATTGCTTAGAGCAGACTCGATAGTACTCAGCTGCCAAGGACAGTTCCAAAGCAGTAGAAAATGGCAGGCAGTTTATAGCACCTCTTTGGGAGCCTGATGTCCAGCAAGGATAACAAAGGCTGTGAGATGCTTACCTTTTCATTCTTGTCTGAGGTGAATCAGACAGACACTGGGGTAATGTTTTTGGTAGTGAGTATTGCAAAGCACTGAGGTACTTTCCGAAACCTTTTTCCTTAAGAAAAGAGTAAGTCACGCACACGTATGCCAAGGTGGAAAATAAGTTTAACTCTTTATACTTACAAGAAATTATTAAAGGAATATTAGCAGATGTTAATTGATTTGCAGATAGATCACAAGAAATATACTCAAAATACCAGTACCGAAAAAGTAATTTCCCCTTTTATTCTTTGAAGGCATACACCCCCTTGAACATGTTAGACATTAGAATATCTTTACTGTAATTAGTCCTGTTGCCTCGAGTGAGAATCCTTAAAGCAGATGGGGAAATCAGTCAACAATAAATCAATTACTTTGGAAAAGATGAGGCGTGACTTTGTGTATGTGTGGAGTTAGGACCTGCCCTAGTGACAGTGGAATGTACCTTTCCCAACCTGTACAGAGGACGGAGAAACTGCTCGAAACAATTGATCAGCTTCACCTGGAGTTTGCCAAAAGAGCCGCTCCTTTCAACAACTGGATGGAAGGTGCTATGGAAGACCTACAGGACATGTTTATTGTTCACAGCATAGAGGAAATTCAGGTAAGGGGTTTTCTGGTTTTTGGCTTACAGCCATAGGGAGAGCAATAAAGGATGCTTCTCCTTCTTGGAGAGTAGAACATTTCCAAGAAAAAAACCCTGCCTGTCTTGACATTTGCTTTGTGATAGGCAATGTGTGCTCTATTACACACAGGGTTCTTCGTTGGTATGAAAGCACATTGCAGAGATCATAGAAGAAATGATGTTCCTGGTAAAGTCAATGAGGGTTGTTTCATGAATGTTCTAACTACATGTATTATTTCCTGTATCTGCAGAAAGACGTGAACAGAGTGAGAGACTGAGAGGGGCTGTGCTTGTTTGCAGCAGATCTCCCAGCTGTTGGGAGAAACAAAGCTTTCATGCTTTCCCTCTCTGTTTTTGATTTTAGAGTTTAATCTCTGCACATGATCAATTTAAAGCTACTTTGCCAGAGGCGGATGGTGAGAGACAGGCCATACTGTCAATCCAGAATGAAGTTGAAAAAGTTATTCAGAGTTACAGCATGAGAATAAGCGCAAGCAATCCTTACAGCACTGTCACTGTGGAAGAGATTCGTGGCAAGTGGGAAAAGGTAACCTGTGCTGAGTACTTAAGTGACACTGTAACATAATTTTCTACTTCAGGAATACTAGGAACATTCAGAAACTTTTACACTGTATCTGTAAATTATTCTAGATAACCAAATGCCAGAATGAACTTTCTACAGTATCTTGTGCTCTCCCTTATGTTTGCTAGGCTTGATTCGCAAGATCCCTTGCTCCCATCACTAAATATCACTGATGGCCTTTTTGGCAGGGCAAGAGAAGTATGTGTTGGGGCTAGTGCAGAGCTGGTGGCTGGCCAGCAGATGGGCCAGTCAAAGAACAGAAAGTTTTTGTGTGCTTTTTCTGAGTATAAACTGTAGTTTGTGTGTCTCTTTTCTACCCAGATGATGCTTTTCACAAATTTTGTAAAATAGCACCTTTGGGACCATTAACGTTCTGTCCAATTAGACTGAAATTGGCAATTACCTTAAAAAATTACTAGGGAGAGATTAAAGAGAGGCTCCTGTGGCAATCACACAAACTTCATTTCATTAGTAACCAAGACACATAATATGCTGATGGTAAATAATTGTGTAGAATGTATGGATTTACCAAATACATAAACTTGCACAGGCAAGAACACACCCTCAGTGGGTTATAAACCCCAGCAATAAGGACTAAATGCAGCATCTTCCAGGACAATCTAGATGGGTAATATAAAAAAAGCCTTTGCAATGTATTAGAGACCTTCAGATGAGACGATGGGACAGAATGTGCCTTGTTACCCTATTATAATAGTTGTGCTGGAGTAAAATGGCTTGCACCAACTATTCTTAGAACAATTACTTAGAGATTGAAAAGTCACCTGTGTTACAAAAGGAAAACAAAGTGACAGCTCTAATAGCAGTTCAGGTTAATTAATTCTCTTGAACTTGAATCTAGCTGAAGGTCAGAATTACTTCTCTTTCCATGTCAGCCTTTCTGCTCAGGCTGCCCAAGACCATGCTAGCAATTTCTTATGTTAGCACAGAATGGGTAAATACAATAGTGTTCACGATTCTGACATGTCCTCAGATATCAACCTTCAGACCAGTAAGAAAAACTCAACATACACTTGTTTGTTCCATTTGTTTTGAGACTATTCAATTGTGCCTACTCACACTTGGTGCTTTCCCACTGTAACAGGTGAAGCAGCTGGTGCCTCAGAGGGATCAATCCTTGCAGGAGGAACTGGCCCGCCAGCATGCCAATGAGCGCCTGCGTCGCCAGTTTGCTGCTCAGGCCAATGTCATTGGGCCATGGATCCAGACCAAGATGGAGGTGAGTGTCAGACCCTCACACAGAAGCTGACAAACACAGTGGTATGCAATTTGTTACCTCTGCTTCATATATCAAACAGTCTTCATGATAGTTTACCAGCTGTTTGATCCTGAAGTCTTTAGCAACTGTTAAGATGATTTTTAGAAGTGTGGAAGCTGGAACAAGTGGTACCTTGATGGTAAGCAGGAGATATAGGTTTGAAGAAAAACAATAACTAAACAATTACTATTTAGCTTCTGCTGTCTGTAAAGGAAAGATACCGGGATCCCTGGGGTCTCAATACTGATGCCAGAAATAAATGTGCCACATTTCTTTTGAAACTTGTTTTCTATAGTAACAAATCTCATCTCCAGTCTATGAGGGTTTTATTACTTTTGCTTCTTAGTGCAAAAATATTGAATATTTTTTGAATGCTGGTCAAATGAGCAAATCTGAATCTTAAACTTTGTGGGGTGGGATGTGCGTCTTTGTTTCTTTTGGCAGGAAATTGCCCGCAGCTCTATTGAAATGACAGGGCCTTTGGAGGACCAGATGAATCAGCTGAAGCAATATGAGCACAATATCATTAATTATAAACACAACATTGACAAACTGGAAGGAGATCATCAGCTTATTCAAGAAGCCCTGGTGTTTGACAACAAGCACACCAACTATACAATGGAGGTAGCCGTTTGCTCCCTTTTGTACTAGTTAGTTCATTCTTCCTTCTTCTGCCTTTCCTGATCCAAGAGAGTTCAACAGAGGATTTGGGGGTCTTTCTGATAATCTTGTAAGACTTGTTTTATTTTCATCTATTCTTACTTCTAGTGAAGAAGTAGCCATTCAGAAACCAGTTCCATATTTTTCTGAAAATCATTTTTATTTTTAATGGCCCTTGGTCATAATATAGAGTTAGTGGAATGGAAAAGGCATCACATAAATATTTAGAGCTAATTTTTTGCTTACTGTACTTCTTATACTCTTAGAAGAATATATTTGATTCTTGAATAAATTGGTATTTTCTCTCTCATAGCATATCCGTGTTGGATGGGAGCTCCTGCTTACCACTATTGCTCGAACTATCAATGAGGTTGAGACTCAGATCCTCACAAGAGATGCCAAGGGTATCACCCAGGAACAGATGAATGACTTCAGAGCATCATTCAATCATTTTGACAGGGTACAGTACTCCTGTTTTTTTCTCAACTAGCAATATTTACTGTTCCCCAAAGCAAGTTTCTTTTCATTCCAAATATGAGTCTTCTAAAAAACCTGCAAATGTAGTATTGTAGTAAGGCATTCTAAAACAGGAATAAAGCAATGAAACAGGAATTTACAGCCTTATAAAAATGCAGCAATGTACAGATACGTTAACAATTAATTTTTACTCTTTAAATACAATGCAAAATTATAGATCAGATGATATGGTTGAGTATTTGCTCAAATAACAGACAAGACTGGTTAAATTTGTGTGTTTTGAAAAATAACGGGCCACTTTATTTTAAGGCAGTGTGGCACATTCTATGCATTAGCTCCCATCTCATTAAATTTAGCTGTAATCTGGATTCCAGAATTGTTTTTTTTTTTCTTTGAGTTACGAGTTGTCCCCCTAGAAATAGATTTGTAAGGATTATATTTGTGGCACTGATAACTGTCAAGGAAAATTCTTTATTTTACTGGCTGTATGTGGGAAATAAGAGGCTGTGGGTTTTCAGCTATCTAATCATGGATGAATACGAAAGTAGGAATGAAAACACTGTTGTGAAGAAATGTAGCTCTCTCTTTCTGTGAGTTATGCAGTATTCATGGATAGAGGGTTAAAAAGATACCTATTAATAGGCACAATATCAAAATTGTGCAGAACACATGCAGACAGGGACCTGACGTTTGCAGTTGCAGAACAATCACCACCCAAGTAAACTTTGCTGGCTCTGTGTTCACATGGACCCACCTTCAAAACCAAGTCTGCATTTCAAACACTGAAAAAAAGATTGCCATAATGAAGGATCAGGCTGTTTTCTTTTCCCCTGTATGGATTCCTGTAGTTAGCATGCTGTACTTAACTCTTCCTTTATATTCTGTTATCACGAGAGTCTGCTCCTCCAAATCAATTTGGGATATCGGCAAAATGCCACTTTCTTTTCACTGACAACCCGTTTGTCCAGCTCTACTCAAAATGGTTCCCATACCTGGACATATACTTGATGTGCATTGGATGCTGACAAGTCATACTTTGCCAAATACTTTTTAGAATATCCTTAACTGTTTAGAAACAAAAGAATTGCCACCCTCTGTTTTCTGAAGTAACACACAAGCATAGGAAAGGTTAGCTACACTGGAACCAGGAACAGGTTTTATGGAAAGCCTTAATGTGATTCCAGTGCAGTGTAATTCCTTTTTGTATTTTCTAAGGAAGCAGAAGATAACATCACAGAAGCAGATATAAATTTTCTGGAGTGGAAGGAAGTAGCACACTAAATGGCTTTCCCAGTGCACTGGAGCAGGTAACTGGGCAATTAGAGCTATTAAAAGCAGACAGAGCACCAGGCCTGGATAAATTATATGCCAATATCTGAGAGACCCTATTAAGGGAAACCAGAGACTTTATGCAAAGATTTGTCAGCTTTCTAAAGATAGGGAAGGTGGCTGAATCCTGGTATATCTTACACTAGATACTTGCTTCTAGCATCCCTGTACCTTTGTAGTTCACGACTTTTCTGCCATGCTTGGCTGAGGAGACATTGTTGTCCCAAAAGTGGGGTCGTTATGTGGTGTGCAGTACATCAGTACTCATGCTGAGCTGAGGTATGGGATTTTTTCCATGTCTGCGCAGAGGTGGGTGCTAAGCAGTAATTCCACAAAAAACATTTACACTAATTGGTTAGTAATTACCACATCATCTACTATTGATTAAGCATATTCAAATTAGCAGTCATGCTCCTTGAAGGGGTGTGTGTGGTAATTTGCATAGTCCTTTAATTGGGTGGGTGGTCTTGAACTCACCCTGCTAGCTTTACCTTTCCCCTGGTTACTGCTGAGTTTTGTTGCCTGCAGGCCTCTCAGGCCACCCCCCAGCTCCTGCACCTGCTGGGGCAGGTGTTTTCTCTTTATCAGGCTTCCAGCTCTTCTTCAAAGGTAGAGTTGTTAGCAAAGCAAGGTAGTGCACATTTAATCCTAAATTAAACAGTGTCCCAGCACCAGCCCAAACACGTTTATGTCCTGGTGAAGTGGAAAATTCTACTGTACAGGTATCGATATTAAATGTAGCTCTTGGTGCCTCGGGAGGTCTTGGAGAGAGAAGCTGAGTCCTACAGCAACCAGCCCTCTTGTTATGGATCTCCAGGCTTTGCAGGTACAGTCAGGCTTTGAGACACAAAGGACACAACCGAGCAAGGCCTCAGGAAAGGCCTTATAGCCTGGAAGAGGATGCCCGTCTCACACAGCTGTGGGCAGGTTGGAGATGGGCCATGACAACAGTGATGTGCAATGCAGAGGTGCTTCCCAGCTCCTAGAACCTTGTGGTCCACGTTGGTCTCCTTTCTTCAGGCAGCATTCTTTCTGCTTTTGCTTCTCTTCCAGAATGCCTGAGTGGCTGGGTCAGGGCCAGGAGGAGATAGACACGTCACCAGTTTCTGTTGCCTCAACAACCTGAGCCTGGCCTGAAAGTTTAGCTGCAGACCATGTTCCCCCATGACAGATATAATCCTAAGGCCTTAAAAAAGAAGCCTGGGAGGATCACATTAAGGGAAGGACCATTTTCCATATGCTCCCTTTAGTGTACTCCTTCCCTTAGCATCAGACATGGGAAATGGGTCTAGGAGGACTTCTACACTGACAGCACAATGGTTATGTTCCTAGCAGCAGGATGCAAGTTAAAGAAAGGAAGAAGATCGTATCTAAAGCCACTCAGCCATCAGGCCAGGCTTTCTGCTGGTCACCAGTAATAGAAACGCTTGTAAAAGAGAAACTTATACTGATTAAATTAAACCATAATTTAATAGGCAGATGTGACTCAATCAACACAGGCTAGAAAGAGACATTGAACAAACATGTTGGAGAGAGGCAGGCTTGGCTTTCATTTTTATAACCTTCCTGTGTCCTTGTACAGTGAAGTGCAAGGTGTCCTTGCATAGTCTTGGTGAACAAAGGAAACCCAAGGTGCTTCAGAGTTACTCCAGGGCACACAAAATAATGAAAACTCAAAACTTGGAATGTGGATAGAGAGGGCAGGAATAGAATTTTTATGGTCTTGATTACCTAAATAGAAATGAAGATGAAATTGCATCATCTGAATATAAGTACAAACATGAAAAACACTGGCTTCTTCATATCAAATGGAGTTAGAAATATATGTAATCATTTGGTGCATTTCTGGATGCCTGACGTAATTTAAAAATACACTGAAAGAATTCAACTTCTATTTGCAATGATGTATAGCCAGAAAAGGTAAAAAAAAAAAAAAAAAAAGTCCCTACTGACCAGGCTTTAAATACCTAAGCACGACATTTATGCATGCTATAGCTCTGACTTCTGTGGCATTTCTCTGGTTTAAGACATACCTTCATGACTGACTCTTCATGTCTGTTGAGGATGTTAGCAAAGTACTAATATGCAGAGTGGCTCCCTTCCCCATTTTAAAGAATGCATTTTGATACTCCTAAACCTAACAACATTTTATAGAGTGCTTCTAGGAACAACTTCATTTGCTTATAAATATGAAAAAGGAAACCTCTGTGTTCCCCCTCCCCCAGAAGAAAACAAAAAATAATTATATTTATTATAATCTTGCTGTTCATAATCTATTATGGAGCTTAATTCTGCTGTTGTTAGTCCTTTGAAAAAGAGCTAAATCATTGGGCAAGTTGTTTTAAATGGCTCTACATCTTGAATATTTGAAAGAAAACTATTTGCTATTTTACAAGTTTGAGGTTTTTTGGGGTTGTTTTTTGGGAGAGGGAACTATGTGCCCCTGATTCCCGCACTGCAGTGAGTAAGTGGGCGCCACACATGTAAGAATTACAAGGGCAGGAAGAGTTGTGTTCCCTCAGTGCATCCATCAGCAGAGATGCACTGGCCCAGAAAACGTTGCCAGTCACCCTTGCTAAAGGCAAGAGGTAAATCCATTACCTCCCTCGGGGCGCAGGGGCAGCCCTCTCTGCTCTTGTGTTTCCAACAGGCTCTGCTACCCCAGAGGTTATTCCAGAGGATGCTGCTGCTTACCCACTACCCCTCGCTGGAGACTGTGCCTGAAGGCACACTCTAGTTGTAGGTATAAATATAAAATCTTTTGCAGCACTGCAATATATCCTTCCTTAATGTGATTGCGTAGAGAGGAAAAAAAAAGAAAAAGATAGGAACTGGGACACAATTTCTGAATCACAGAAGCCATTTAGGAGCATTCAAAATGGTGCATAGCTGAATTATGGTTTGCAGACAAATTGTGACACCAGCACAGATAAGTATGTGGTCAGTTACAGTTTTTTAAGTCTTTTTACGCAGGGATTCCTCTTTCAGATTCAGCATATTTAGTACATTCTAAATAAT
Organism: Heliornis fulica; assembly: GCA_013399135.1. NCBI lineage: Eukaryota > Metazoa > Chordata > Aves > Gruiformes > Heliornithidae > Heliornis > Heliornis fulica. Next base: position 120,036 of record VXBZ01002165.1, on the reverse strand, counting down.
GTTACAAAGTATGGGTAAAATATCTACAGCTGCTCTGCATGCAACAGACTAATGGCTGATAACATATTCTACTACGGATTTTTTTACAGACTTTAAGTAGGAGTTCTGCACACAGAACAATAGCATCACGCCACCCTGTATTTTATTAACAGAAAAACAACAGCTCTGTTAAAGGAGCCACATGATCAGGCTTAAGCAGGTCAATTAGCATTCAGGAAACTGAAGGACATATTTAAGAAGAGATTACTTTGACTCAGAAGCTCACTTGTTTCATAAGGCCCCCTATAAATCACAAGCAGAAGGAAAAGATTTCTTGGGGACTAATCATGAAACATGGAGGGGAATGGCACTGTTTTAGATCAGATTGGCAGGAAAAGATGAACAAGGCACAGTTATTTATATGCTTTTAAAAAAATCAATTCCGTGCTTAATGTTGATCTGCAAACAATACAAATAATTAGAAAGCACCATTTCCCAATGAGAAAGCCCTTGCCTGGGCTCGTTTTACACATTATTTGCAAATTACCTTTGTATCCCATGAAACTGACACACTGCAAAGGCCAGGATGCCTTTCTAGGCCATTTATGATGCAGATTAGAAAAAAAAAAATCACTAGGAGAATGTGAGAACCTGCTATAGGAGGTGACACAACTACTCGGACTCTCGCTGGGGAGACCCACTTAACCAGATGACGGCTCTGAGCTCCAGGGCAGCCTGGAGATGCTCCTCTCCTCAGGAAAGTGGTTCCTTGGTGCTGGCCTCTCTCAGCCCCTTCTGCCCTTTGCTACTGGTTGCTCAGCCACTGCTGCCGCACACGCACTGACCACCATGACCCTCGTGCAGTCATGTAGTAAAGGAGGGGGAGGGATAGGATTTGGCTCCCGATTTTATAATTTTTTTTTTTTTTTTTTGCAACCACACAGTAATACCTTCAGCTTTAGCAAAAAGGGAAAACGAGCTGACTTCACTCCTGGTGTGACCTGCTACAGCCTGTCTCCAGGATGGTTTGAGAATTTCGAGCCAGTCTAGATTAACGTTTTTGAAATGATGAAATAAACTATTTTGAATGCTTTATAGCAGGAATTATGCTACAAAATAGAAATATTGAAGGGAAAAAAATCTTACCTATGATTATGGCTTTTAACTAAATGGTGCTTCAGATAAAGCTTTGCTTTATCTCTCATCATTGACTTCCTGCTGTTATTTTTCATCTTCCCTCTCTGGAGCTGGTGAAAGTTGATGCAGAAGGAGTCAATATAATAACAGCGTGATATGTCAAAAACGCATGGCGTTATAAACCTAATAAAGCACCACTTGATCCTATCAGTCTATTAAACCCCATGTGCTTGTTAAAACTCTTGTAATTTTAGTTATGCATAATTATATAGGAAATCTGAAAAATAAATTATTCATCTAGGAGGCAAATGTGTAGCATAGACAAAGCTTGGATCTTCTCCAAACTGTCAGTCTGTAAAATCAGTAAGGGTAATAATTTTTCATCTTAGAACATCTCCTTAATGTTATTTCTGTTCACTCAGTCTGAAATACACCTTTTTTAGGAACACAAAAAAAGAAAGACAAACTGATCTGTTTTTAAGAAGAGTCAGTTTCTTGACCTGCAAAAAGGAAAAAAAAGTATTAGTGCAAAACAATGATCCAGTTTGATGTGGTGTTAGTAGGAGCCTTACTGTGGAGATTATTAAATAAGACACATAACTGAAATGGCTTATGTCAATTATAAATTTATTTTGGATCTAGACAAGAAATCAACTGTTTTGGACTTGTACTCTCCTCTGAGACATGTATATTCACTTAAGTAATATCAGATCAAGAGTGAAGTAACAGTAATTGAGTAGGGAAAATGTTTTGCCCAGGTTCAGTAATCTTCTTACTCCATCTCACATGTGCTGTCAGACAATAGAAAATGAAGAAAGCAGATGGTGGTTCAGTAGAATAAAAACTGCCTTACCAGCAAAAAATGTTAGCAAAGCACCTGCACAGGAATCACAGTTGTAATTCTGTAGCTGAAGGAAGGGCCAAGGACCCTCTTTCACTAGGACAAAAATCCCCAAAGCATGAAACTGCAAAAGATGTGTGCTTTTGGGGTTCTTCACTGCAATATGTTGACACTACTTTTCCAGGAACTTCTTTAGAAACACAGTTGTTAGTACAGCAGTAGGATGTTCTTTACTAACCCACTAACCTGACCTGTGGTTTTTCTTTCTTTCCTTTAACCTTCCCGAATGCATGGCCTGCGACGGGATGCTAGGATGAATCTGACAATCTACATTCTGACGAATTTAAAGCCTGCCTCATCAGTCTAGGACAGGTTGGAAATGACCTGCAGGTAGAGGAAACTGATGTTGTTCTGGTTTCAGATAGGCCAATGTAATAACAGCCAAAGAGATTGTGGGTTTCAACTCCAATGTCTTGGTCAGAATGCTTTCAAAAGATCCTGCCTCTGGAAGACATCTGGGTTAGGTGTGCTGTCAGCATCACGTGGAGCTGTATGTTTATACATGTTTTTCAAAGATGTTTCAGGTTGTTTCTTTTACTTGGTTTAAGATGTTTTATTTGGACTCTACTAGATAACCATGGGCAGCTCCTATGCTTCTTGCTCTCAGACTTATGCTAATATTTCTTTCATCAGACTCAATACAAGCTCTCTACTGCTCTCTCCTGATTGATGATGGTGCAATTCCCTCCCAACCCCTGCACTGTAACACAAGATAAAGGAAATGTCTGTTTATCTTCTTACTATCATGCCTTTCAATGTTTACTCAGCTTTGAGTCAGGAATGCCACAGGTTATTGCCAGGAAAATGAGCAACCTCCTTTTATACAGAGTCTTCAGCTGACTTGTGAAGACTTGCAAGTCTCATTCTTTAAGCCAGCACGCACATCTCTTTTCTGTAGTCCAGATCTTGACTGCCTGCAGTCAGAAGGAAAATCCCTGTACTTACTTTCCATAAGTCAGCAGACAGCTCTCGTGGTACCTTAGCCGAGCGGAGCACGGAAATAGTCAATGATACACTATTTTCAGACTGGTTTCCACTACACTTTTAATCATTGCAGCACCCCATGCAGGATCTTTCAAAGACATTTCATACCAGAGAGGCAGCTTGTGCATCTCCCGGGATTGTCTAGTTGAGTAACAAACTTTTTCCCTTGCTCTTCTCTTTGTCTTCTCTGGTTGTGTTCTCCTGTATTCTTGTCTCATTCACGTCTTCTCCTTTCTCTGCCCTGACCTTTCCTGATGTTACTTTCTGTGGTGAAAATGTCTGTTTCCTGTGTGTAATATGTTAGTTACTTCTTCCTCCTTTAAACCTGGTGATGATTCTGGTGACCTGCTTTGGCAATACCAATGAATACTGTTCATACTCTGGATCCAACACGCTGATGGCCTAAACTCATCACCTCTCTGGAAATGACCTTGGACTCTTCAAACATTCCCTCTATACCCCTTGTGTTGTTTTGATCAATAGAGGAAGAATGGATTGATGGACCACGATGATTTCAGAGCTTGCTTAATTTCAATGGGTTATGATTTGGTATGAATTTTAAGAAATAGTGGCAACTGATTCTGCTTACAGCTTGTAACACTAACCACAGCAACACTAAAGCTTATTTAAATGGACAGAATATTATGTAGTTTACACTAGAGATACCAGTTTCTTGTTTCTTTGCTTTTTCTCCATTTTCAGATGGTTAAAAGTAAAACTAGACACTTGAAAACCATATTTTATGGCCTGCTGCACTGCTTTGTCAATTAAGGAAACTTCAAAAAGTTGAATTTAACATCTACTAACTCTTTTTCTGTCTCCTTTTTTTATCTGCATGAGGAAGGATGAGTTTGATGGAGCTTAATTCTCATAAAGTCGCTTTGGGGGTTATGTTTTCTTTCCTCCACTTGTGCGATACCTAATTTATAGTTGTTTTAGGACGGGGTGGAATATGAAGCGTTGAATTAAAACGAGTTAAACAGGCATGGAGGGTGGGTAGGAGGGGGCAGAAGTTGTACAAAATTAATTGAAAGGTATTTAGGGCATCTGACAGTTATGTTGCTAAATCAGGAAGATGTTTTAAAGTCCTTCTAACCACTGATTCCAACTGGCTCTTGAGAGACACAGGCTGTTTGTGATTGATACTACAGTAACTGGTGTTTCTTTGGTTTGGATTCTGTGAAAGGGTGAAGCTGAGTTTGCTCGAATCATGTCTCTGGTTGACCCCAATGGGCAAGGAACCGTCACTTTCCAGTCTTTCATTGACTTCATGACCAGAGAGACGGCAGACACAGACACGGCTGAGCAAGTGATTGCTTCCTTCAGAATCCTGGCTTCAGATAAGGTCAGTCATTGTACTGCTGGCTGTGAAGCTACAATAGCTCTCCTATAGAGCTCTCCTATTTATCTCTTTGCTGGAAGCCTTTCAGTGACAGTAAAGCTTTGTTTCCAGACTTCAGAGAAAGCACTGGCCTTTTCTTCTTGTTTGGAACCAAGCCTCTTAGCTGAAACGGGTGCAGAATTTAAGGCTTGGTCTGTATACTGTGTATCACAAAGAGCCAACACACAATTAGACATCTTCAAGGAGAGTTAGACAGTTGTTTGCCTGTAGAATGGATATACTGTACATGAGGTTATTTCCACACAATAGTCTTAATTACAGGGGAACTCATTCTGCCTCTCATGGTGCTGTCTGGATGCTTCAGTGCAGACTTTGGCTCCCTGGAACGTGGCCTGGGGCAGTTGTACAAGACTATGCCTAAATGTGAGCCACACTGTGACCTGACAGCCCATTCAACAGGGCGACACAATGTGGTGTACCCCATCCGTGTAGTTACTGGGTATGTGGGGGAAGATCCTAAATTTGTCCTACTGTCCTCCCCACAGCCAGGTCCACGGGCGAGTGAGTGGGGTATGAAGATGAAAGGGTATTAAGGCAGGACAGGAACTTCTGGAGGAGTCAGGGCCACAGAGAGCTGCCAGGAGCAGATCCTGTGCTATGGAAAAAGGAGAGATCACATCAGTACAGGTCTATTTGCCTGAGTTCACTCTATTGATTTTCTTTTCTGGCTGCTGGTATTGATTTTGTGATCTCATTTACCGTGGATCACGTTGTGAATTCCAGGCATGTTCTCCGTAGGAATTCATGTGGAAGACAAAAGACAATGTCTCAAGAAAAAAAATTACATTGTTGTTTAAAACAATGTCAGGTCTGTTAACAGAGGGTGTCTTTCATATCATATATGCAAACCATTCAGAGCTGTAATGCATCTTATTAGGACTTTGACACCAACAGGATCTTACTGAAAACGTGTCTGTGGTGTGAGTGTGGAAGGGTCAGCAGTGCATGTCAGAGATGCTGAGTAGCTAGCCATGGACCAGCTGTACTGCTTGCAGTCTGCCCCACTCCATAGCCAACACACAGTCACATGCCCTGAGACTGGGTCTTGACCTAATCAGTTTATTGGTAGGATTGTCCCTCTCAGCGCATCATTGGGAACGGAATTTACCGAGCGAGGTATTTGGTCTCAGAAAAATAGGGAGGATGACGGATTTTATCAGTCACGGCTAGAGAAAGTAGATGTATTTAGTGTCTTTGAAGACTGCATACTGAATTTGTCGATCCTTTCCCCCCTCCCAGCCTTACATCCTGGCAGATGAGTTACGTCGAGAGCTGCCTCCTGAGCAGGCTCAGTACTGCATCAAGAGAATGCCTCCATACACCGGCCCAGGCTCTGTTCCTGGGGCTCTGGATTACACCTCTTTCTCATCAGCACTGTATGGAGAGAGCGACCTCTGATTCTGTAATTGGCTGTACTCATGGTAGACACTAAAAATACCCACCTTACTGCTCAGATTGCTTCTCAAAAGCTTTGACAAGCTGATTTAAAAACGTGTTTTACAAACGCAGTAGGTACCGTCAGTGTAAAGTGCTAGTAACTGACGTAACCAGTGTATATTAAAGTGTGCGGCACGCTAGATTTCTGCATTGTTAGTTATAGGTTGTCTGTCCTACACAACGATAGAAAATACATTAAAAAAAATCACAAGGTGTTAACTTTGGAAATCAATTCAGAAAATGGAATGTAAAACTTAAGAACATTTAAAGTAAAAAAATACTTCTCCATTACTGAAATGCCATATGCACTTCTTGTACAATGCTCTCAAAACTATGTTAGAAGTCATGCTTTTTTCTCTCATGGAGTAATGTTTTTCTCCCATAATTTCTGGTTTTGTATGCTTCTACTGGTAGAGTTTAATAGAATACTGAAATGCAATTTTTCAGGGAAGAAATATACCAACCAAGTTAACTACTTAATTGTGAGAATAATCCAGAATGCTATGCTTTCATTGCTTAAAGGTGGTTTTATCTTATCAGAAGGAGTTGTAATATAGGGGGGAAAGCGGAAAAGCTGACTAAATGGCAGGTTTAGAGTTGTGTAAGCAGTACTTTTAGGCCTTTTTACAGCTGAGGGAGTACAACTTTTATAATCAGAAGTAAATAAGGAAGCTAACTTCACGTGAGCTGTTTTGTTTTGAAACTCTTGTTCTTGTCTGTGTTGGACAGTCTTTGTCTCTCAGTGTCCGAAAGCCCCAGTCCCTTGTCATATTAGTGGGCAGCATTCATCTCCATCCCGCACAACGCAGAATCCTATCGGAGCAAATGTAGCGTGGATGCCCCGCGGCTTCAGCCGTTCAGTGCTCAGCGTTTGTCTTGGCTTCTGCGGTCTGTACGACGCGCCTGTGCGCTAGTTGTTTACTGTTTGTTTAAAGCAGCAACTTTTTTACTTTAACCCTACCGACACTGAGGAAACACAATGTAATCCAACTAAAAGCATTTACAAGTGGGGAAGCGAGCTGTGCAGCCCAGTGCTATTAAAGCAATGATGTGCCTATTAAATAAAGTCTGCTTTTCAAAACCTTACGAGACTCTGTCATTGCCAAGCGCCCAGTGGCTCCCGACAAGAACTGGCGGCACTTTGGAACATTAAAGGAGGTTTCAGCCTGCGTGCCGCGCGGTTCTAGTCACAGCGTTTGCGTGAACGGCAGTTGGTGGGTGCTGGAGGGACGGGTATGGCTTCATGAAGTGAGACGCACCTCAGATCGAGTGGGGCAGAGTTTCCATTCAAGATACCTGAGATGCCCGTAGCTTGTTAGGCTCCCAGCTTAGCCTGATGTCAGTGAGACTCTGGAGGTAATGCTTCTGCAGATGTTGGCCCTAACTTGTCTGTATCTCTGGTTTTCCTTGTGCACAGGAGCCAATGTTAAGTACACGCTGACGCTTTCCCTGGCCTTCCCTTTGAGGTCTATGAAGGGGAAGCATTACTATTCTGTGAGTGATTGCAATCCTAAAGCACGGTCCTGCGGGGAAGGTGCGTGTTCTGGCAGCAAATCCCAGAGGAGACAGGCAATGACCGAATACCACTCCCTCCACCAGCTGGGCACGAAGGCCAGCAGAGGGCTTAGAGAAATATTAAGGCTGGAACAGCATCTCCTAGAGTGCATGTCCAGCCCTGCAGGCAGCCCGGAGCTGCCGCTGCTGACACTGACATGGTGCAGTGCCGTCTCCTTTTGTGGTCACGGTGCCGCACAAACCAAGTGGGAAAGCTCTGTTGCGAAGCAATAGTGTATCCAGCTAAATGACTGCTGGGCAGGCTGAATCCTGTTAAAAAACAAATCTAGAGATCTGTCATTGTCACAGCTTAATGCAACTGGAAGGATAAAATGCTGATCTTTCAAACATGGCACAAGAGCAAAATCTCAGTCCTACAGGCAGGATTATGCTAAAAAAATGACACGGAGACTTTTTCTGACACCTCTATTGGTTGTCATTCATGTTCTCTAGCTGCTTATTTTTATGTTGTGATATTCCTCCTGGGTTTTTTATAGTATGGAAGAGACTTCTAAACTCCTCCTTTAACTAAATGATCTGTTGATCAAAGCATGTGGGAGAGAACATTATCAGCAGCAAGAGAAAAAGACTTTTGCAAAGTAGTTTTTCCATTCCCACATCAGGTTTCTAATTTCTAGAGTAGAATGAACAGAACCAGCAGCAGAACTGCTGGGATTTAATCACCCAGCTGTATTTGCCTAAAAACATTATATAGTATTTATTAATTTAATACATCTTCCACATAAAAAAAGACATCGTAAAGTTATTTCTCCTTGCATCAATGATTTCCAGTGTAACTAGATTATATGACCCTGAAGAGGGTAAAAATCAGGGTTCTTTAGAATAGCCTGTGGTCAAATTCCAGGACTATGGGTTTAACAGAGATTTCCTTTCCCTTTAAGGCTGCATTTTTAGTAGGTGACATTAGTACTTTTTTGTAGAATCCCTCTGTTCACTCTAGGAATCAACGCAGTGGCATCCCCTGTCTGGGCAGCAAACTTGCTTTACTTTAAATAAAAGCACAGTAGCTGAGCCCAAGGTAATGGATTTATCAATCACATTGGCTTGTGACTCTGCAGGGGACCAGGATGGGGGCAGCAGGCTGGGACTGAGAGACATTCTATGAGTTTATAGCAGTGACCCACGCTGGGGCAGTTGGTGAAGAGTCAAAGCCCTGTGGGAGAGGACTCACGTGGAGAAGGATGGTAGAGGACTGTCTCCCGTGAGTGGGACCCCACGCTGGCACAGGGAAAGAGTGTGATAAATGCCCCTCACCCCCCCCTCGACCCCCAAGAAGGAGAACAACTCATGAGGAACTGACTGAAGACTCCATTCCCTATTACGCCCGCTCCCCCGTGCCATCCTGGGGAAGAGAAACATCATGAGTAAAGTGAAGTCTGCAAAGAAGGGTGGGGTGGGCGGTGGTGTTTTAAGAGCTGTTTGTACTTTTCATGATCCAACTCTGGTTTCTCTGTATGTAGTGTAATAAATTACACTACATACAGAGAGTTTTCTTGCCTTTCTTCTGTGTCGAGTCTGTTTTGCCCGTGACATTGATTGTGGAATGATCTCTCCCTGTCCTTATCTCAACTCCAAAGCCTCTCAACATGTATTTTCCCCCTGTCCAGCCAAGAGGGGAGCTATAGAGTGATTTTTTTTGACCCTCCAGCCAGGGTCACACCACCACAGAAGATCATTCATCACTTATTTTTGCCAAATCCAAGTCCTTGGTGTTTGTCTTCTTCAGCAGAGTTGTGCCTCTTGGTGTCACATGGAGTTCTAGACTTTTAAAGAGAAACAATCCTGAAGTCATTCTTCAGAAGATGTAAGGAACAAAGTAATTGAATATACACAATATTTTGATATCTGATATACACAAAAACGTATCTGTAATTTGTGTCTGATATACACAAAAAAGGAGGGGAAAATCTGCATGAAAATTCCTTAGAAAGAAGGGTCAGCTCAGCCAAACAAGAAGATATGTGAATCAACTCCACATCTGGTGCACAAAGTAAAAATTTCTAGGTCTGTCTCTCAGCTTGTTTTACACAAGAAGGTTACATTAAAGCAGCTCTAAATTCAGTCCAATGTTGCCATGCTTTGGATTTCTACCTAACGTAATTCAGGGAAAAGTGCTCAGCAGTCTTTAAATTACTGTATTATGTCAGGATTCATGTCTGAAAAATTTTCCCTACTTCTGGAGTCAGAGCTCTAGAGGGGCTGGTGCAGCTATGGTTTCAATGCATTACAAAAAAGCACCCCAAAGGCGCTTTTCAGCATCAGGAAAACATCCCCTGAGATGCCAGAAATGCTGAAATACGCAGCACCTACCATAATTGCACACGAAGAGCATTGCTAGCAGTGCTTTAACCCCACTGGTTGCTCGGGTCTTTCTCTCTTGGTAAGTATTCAGCAAGTTTCAGAATAACTGAAATAATTGTTCATTCCGCTGTTCCCCAGGCTGTGTCGTTAACAACCTCTGCACTGCTCTGCTTGTGCATCAGTCCACCTGTGGCTTCTGTTCAGAGGACATTTTGTGTGAGGAGCCCCTGTGCCACAGGTTGCAGTCGGTATGTTCTGGTGACATTCTGTTTGCGTCAGACAGGGTATTTTTATATAGGAAACCTGACTGTTCTAGGCTGCATCTTAATTTATATTAGTCTCTTTTGAAAATGTGTGATATCTTTCTAATTTTAAGACAAGGTGTGGGCTGCCACCACACAGGACATGTCTATACCCACTTTTCCCATGATCCCATTTATTTATAAATGGAACAGTTCCCTGGTCTGGTTGCCATGCTGGCTGGGATTACATATCCAGGCTGCTAGGACCGATACATGATCCCCTCTGGCAGCAACCTGTATTTACATTAGCTAGTGACTGTGTAACTGAAATTGGGGACCCAGGCAGCCATTTTCTCAAGAAGTCCTTCATTATTCCCAAGAAGAGAACGCTTACGTGCAGACAGCAAACCTTGAGCCAGTACCAGGAGTACTGTTCTTTTCTCTCTTAAGCTAAGAGAGCTACGCTCAGTCCTTTCCATATGCAAGCTTTCACATTCTAAGCTTCAAAAGAAATGCCTCTGCCAATTTGTTAGACTTTGGGAAATCTCATTGTCATTTGTATTCTGCATTGCACAAATTTGATTGTCAACATCTTGCTTTAACAACTTGGAAAACAAGTATACTAAAAGTGCCGAGGAGATAAATGTCTTGAGGCTATTTTAACAACCATCCACCCCTCATCTACTTGCTCCTGGGTGTTCTGTTTCAAAACCTGGCTGCTTTATTTGGCCCAAATTCAAGGAAACTTTCTTCCCTTTAAGATCCCTGTTTGTGCTTGAAGTGGAAAATGCCTCGAGCGCTGTCTTCCGGAGCAGTGGTTATTGTATGTGCTCTCCTGAGCTGGATGGAGCCTCCCAGCTGCATAATGTCTGCCTGAGTCAGAAGCTTGGCTACAGTGGAGCTGTAGCGGCAGAGCATCAAACACAGAGTATCTTGTAGCTTTAGCTGGTCTGCTGTCAAGAGTGAAGCAAAAGAAGTGCTTGCGGAAGTTGAGGGCAAGTCGGGCTTTGGTCAGGGATGAGCTGTCAATACAGGCACACCAAATTAATAGAATTAAAAATACCCAACCACCCACTGCAGAAGAGCATAGAGTGACTGTATCATGTTTGGTGGATGCCCAGGTGAGCGTGTTTTATTGGTATGACAGGCACGATGCTGTCGGACGCTACATCGCTGGGGTCCAATCTACTGACATTTGTGGTTAATGACATTGGGGGTTGGACTAGATGATCTTTTGAGGTCCCTTCCAACCCGTAACATTCTGTGATTCTGTGGTTAAATCAAAGACAGAGCATTTAATACTGTGCAGTATGCTGAGTAACAGCCTTGCTGCTATGTGTGCATCATCCGCGACAGTTTGAACTTCTAGCTTTGTTATTTGCTAACGGAAGGTGACAAAGCCTGGTGTGCCACAGCAAGCTGACAAGCACCTGTGCTGTCCAACAAACACTCCTGCTACTTGGAAATAATTGTGCCTTTATCTGAGGCAACCTGGGGAAGAAGGGGACAAAATGATTATATTTTAATACGTAAATAAAAATGTTCAAGTATCATTACATTCTTTAGTCATATTATACTTCATTTTTTCCCATTTTTCATTTGAATCTAGTTGCAATATGTACTTGTAAGAAGCTGAAGTTACACTTGTGGCAGAGACAAATGCAAACTTTATAAAATGTTGTCTTTCTTTTAATAATGCTTTTCTTTCTTCTCTTTAAAAATCAGTAAATTTTTATCAGCAGCCTAAACGTATGATGTTTGGCCCCAAGAGCACTACAAATTAAATATTTTGATTATGCTTGTGCAAAGCCTCCCCTTCCATCAAAAACGAGTAACTGGCTGTATCCTTTTATTTCAGCATGAAAACAAAAAAGTTCATTTCTGACTGAGCCTGGCTGATTGCTCTGCCACTCTCCCGCTTCAGGGAGCTTGGGCAGATTTTCTGTAAGACTCACTGTTTCTTCAAGCCAGACTAAGAACCCAGATGGCCCAGCCAGGTTCACTGGCAGAGAACAACTGGAATAACTACAGTAGAATAGCTACTCTGCCAAAGTGCTTTTGGAGTAGCTCCTTATAGCAAAATGGCTCGGAGCCATTACCCCTTTTCGTAGCGGTGGCGTTCAGCTGGGGTGTTACACCGCAAACAGTGTTGTCTTTAGCTGTAGCCATTTGTTTGCCTTTTCTGAGGAGGCATCTCCCTTCCTCTGAGCGTTATGGTCTCTTCACAGATCACTCCCCCTTCTAACCCAGTCCCCCGTCTCTTTCTGCAACTGCCCTTTTCCTGCTTCTCACAGCTGCCCTTGAGAGCATTTAGAACATTTAAGTTCTGATCTGGAGATGTTCACCTAAATCTCGATTAATGATCTCAAGGCTCCCTTGAGTTGAACTTTGAAGGGATATGCTTTATTTCTACTTCATCAGAATGCAGCTCTTCTTGATGTGTACTAAGGCAATAAATAAAGGATTATTCCCTTTTTATTTAGTATCTCTAGCTTTACCTGCTACTCCTGCAGTGTTTAGGAGACCCTTCAACAGACTGGACTGATTGCGTGCCTCTCTAGCCACCCCCTGTGTGTGTGAAGACATTTGTGTGCCACATGGAAAATGAAGATATAAACCACTGATTATTCCACTGTCACTTTCTGGCATCAAACTCCAGGTGCTCACAGTGAGCTTACCACAGCAAAGAGGGAAGAGGAGGTGTTAACCCTGATTAACCTAACCCCCAGCTCGTACCCTCTTCACACAAAGCCTCTGGAGGCTTTGCCAGCTCCCAGTGCACCCACCCTGCATGCATGTGCAAGTGCAAACAGGAGACAGGGGGAGAGAGTATTTTTGTGTGCCAGAACACATGGGAATCAGTCTACTTTCTCTTGCAACCCTCTAACGATACCTACAAGCTCAAGTCATTGACAGAGACTCTATGACACGAGGCCATGCAGTGCATGAAGGAACAGTTGTGGAATGTACTCAGAAAACTGTAATGGGATGTAGCAATGCTACCAGAGACTTCTGAGGACTTGTCAGCAGGTCTCAGATTTATTAATATGTTAATAAGCATATATGCTTCATATGCTTAGGCTTTACAAGTGCAAAGGCTCAAAAGTAAATCTTTTAGTTTGACAAGACAAAAAGTGATGTAAAAGAAAAAAAAATCATAGGGAATTATTGTACACCACTGGCCACTGAAGAGACCTTTCACTTCCATTTTGGAAACTAGCCAAGGCATAAGGCCTGACTGGTGTAAGTCAGGGTGGAAATACTGGGCCTTTAGGGTGACAAAGTACACTCCAGGTACGTTTGTTTTAAGGTAAATTTATACTACTGATAACTAAGGAAGAGCTCTGCCCTGGAGCAGTGTTGCCTGTCAGTGTCTCTTAATCATTCTGTTGTTACTGCTTGCAGATGCGAGAAGCTGCTTCTTCCTTTCAATTTAATTTCTGAAGCTTGGCCAAGTTTTAAAACCAACACTACCTATGAGTATTTCCTCATATCTTAAGATACACAAGACTTTAAGCACTAAGGGTCTTCTGCTTATCTAACTTATCTGTCTGATAAGTTAGTATCATCATACCACTTGCATATTTTTTTTTCCACATTTCGATTTAAAAAATTTCTTTATTCACAGTTAATATTTCCAGTAAAAGCAGTTCTTAGAAGGGTTAATCTTTCTGTGACTGGTTCCTTAAACTTGTTTTCTAGCTCATGTCGGGGACTTAGATCCTTGCCCCCGTCTCCTTGCTCCTGATCTCATCAGCTTCCCGCTCCCACTTCTTCTCTTTTAAAACATTAGAGGAGATAGGCATTGCTCAAACCTCTCGGAAGAAAGAGAAGACTGGGACTGCTTGTAGAAAGGGTAGAGAAAATGTCATTGCTATGTCTGTAATCATAAGCTGATTGCACAAAGGGTTGAAACCTAGGGGGTTAGGCTTAAAACCAAACTGAATGAGCTGTGCAGTTTCAAAGTCCTTTAAAGGAAAGAGAATTGCCTATAAAATATGCTCTTCTAACAGGTAGTTGATAACATGCAGGATTGTTTCCATGTTTAAGTCAGTGAAAGCCAAGTAGGGCACTGGTCTTTCGAGATATTTTACACAGAAGGATTCCCTCTGCCCATGCAGAACATCTTAAAGGGTTCACCGTTCAGTAGAAGCAGCTGATGAATAGAGGCCGTTACCTCCTGGGAACGGAGTCATGGCTGGCAGCCAGGAACACCGCTGGAAGCCCTCCAATGCCAGTCACACACTGCATGACCCGCACATGTCCCTGTTGTGCTACTCCACTACCAGGCTGCAGATAGCTGCGCTGCTTGGCTACGCCTCTACTTACCATGTTTTCCACCTTTCCAAGCTGGCCAACCTGCCTATAATCCTCCATATTAGACATGTTTTCTTAGCTCTCACACTGTGTTGAACGCACGCGGATGTGCTTGCCAGGTGGAGAGTGATGCCATTTAGACAGAAAATAGCATGCCATGGGCTTGTGGTCTCACAGTCCCCCTCAACTTCTTGTGGCTGTCTCCATGAGCTTCAGCTACTGGCAGCTCCCTAAGAACACCAGCAGGTTCCAATTACCTTCAACTGCTATTTTCAATTTATTTATCAATATTTCTCACTTACCATTCCACTCTGCACCTCCCACCCATTAGCCACAGAGATTCATTTAGCCAAGGCCCTCTCCTCACTCTTTGCTTGAGCTGTGCTGTATATATACTATGCCTTGCCTCCTCTGTGGGACTTTCTGGCTTGACACTGGTGCTGTCTAATGGCTACAGGCTGTCTAGTGATCCCTGGACTCTGGGCTGAACCTGGCAGCACCTTCTTGTTTGGGAACTGCAGGAGTGACTTCTTGCTGGTGGGGTTACTGCTCCTGCCTCACCATCACCCTCATGCCTGCTCTGTTACCAGGGCCTTCCAGTGTTCCTTTGTGGGGAGAGCCCTGAGGCCTCAATGGACTTTTCAGGCACTGTCTGTTTAACCGAGAACTTCATAACTGGCTTGCTCTGGCCCCCAGCCTGAGGGTATCGGGGCAAGAAGCTCTGCCAAGGAGTAAGAGAATGGGAGATAGATACCTTCAGAAACCTATTTCCATAATCAGTCCACACCGATCCAGGGCGGATGTCATCCTGCCCCGAGCAGGAGCAGCGTAGCTCTGACTTCACAATGCTCTGCTAAAGGGGAGAAAGATGCTGGGAATCTCATGTCCATCTATGGCACAAGACTTTCTAATTCTGCGCTCAGCATCGAGCACACTTTCCTTGGTGCACCCACACAGCTGTGTGTGACCTGGCCCATTTCTCCCATGCTGTGAAAGGGCAGCTGGCAAACCTGTCGTGCAGCTTCCTCTCTCTTCTGTGGACTTGACATGGAAGCCTGAGAGGTGCACACTTTTAAAAATACCACAAAATTTCATAACCATGTGAAGCCTGTAATAAATAGAAGGCAGTTGACACAGTTTGCCTTGTGCAGCGGCACGGATAAGCCTGTGTTTCAGCCCTTCTAGGCATTTATGCACGTTTTGATCAACACAGACTCTCTACAGAGATGCAGAAGGTTATATTCACATCACTTTGGTGCATTTGTTTTCACAGTGATGGAGACTGGTCTTTTTTTTTTTTTTTTCCAAGTCCAAAATCTGTTCTGTGGTACTGGAATAAATATGCTGATATCCTTCTAAGCTGTGTATGTTTAACAGGTTATTTTGACAGTCAGGGTGCGCTTAGAACTGACCTTAAAGCAATGTGGTAGTTTGGTTTCAGTTAATATTTTGATCCTGGAATAGAAATGTTAACATCATAATTTAACTCTAATGGAATGAATGATTTGTATGAGGATCACAAAAAAATATATGCTTGCTAAATTGTAGGGCTACAAAACTAATTATTAAATAGAAATCATAATTTTTAAGCACAGAGGAAATTCTGAAAATAAAACCCAAGTAGGGTAGCTTAGTCATCCGAAATAGGGCAAGAATCCAGCTGCAGCAGAACAGGGTGAGTAGTAAGTAACCCCACAGAACTGAGTGCCAAGAGCTGTGCTCAGAAATCAGATTAATCTGTGTTCCCTTTCAGATTTCTGCACAGTGCCATGAATGCTTCACTCAAATATAATCCTCTGAAATACAACCGTTCTCTAGTAGCACGAATAATCCCCCTGTTCTTGTTTAAATAAGGATTACTTATGTGAATCTCCATTGGGAACTGCATCCTCAGGAGTAAAGGCAGACAGTATGGGTACAAGAGGCGTATTTTTTGTAATGAATATTAATGAAGGCATGTAAGAGACATACCCAAAAGATAAGAGTGTGCTAAATCTTGTTCGATTTCACACACACACACACACACACAAGGTGAGGATGCCATTTGAATATATGGGTGTGCAAGTAGAGTAAGAAACTGGTGAACTAGATCCTTGGCACTGGATGGGAAAAAGTTTTTTGAGTTTTTTTGCTAAGGATATAATTTTATTATTAATAATGATAGATATTATTTAATAATTATATATAAATCCTCTTGCAATTAGGAAGATGACAGCTTCACTGCAGCACCACTTAGAACCACCTTCAGAAATCAGTATTCCTACCATGATGAGATAAGTTTGTATGAACTTCACCATGGGCAGGGACACCCTCCACCAGCTCAGGTTGCCCAAAGCCCCATCCAACCTGGACTTGTTTTCTGCCAAGCAATTTTTCTCTGGGAAACCTGTGCCAGGGCCTCACCACCCTCACAGTGAAGAATTCCGTCCTAAGGTCTAATCTAAACCTGCACTCTTTCAGCTTGAAGCCATTGCCCTTGTCCTGTCACTGCACTCCCTGGTGAACAGTCCTCCTGTTTCCCTGTAGGACCCCTTCAGGTATTGGTAGGCTGTAATTAGGTCTCCCCACAGCCTTTTCTTCTCCAGGCTGAACAAGTCCTACTCTCGCAGTCTGTCTTCAATCTGACAACCTAATTTAGTTAAAATAAGCACAGCACTCTGTAAAGGCAAACAAAAACCACATTTCAAACTTAAGGGTAGGGTCACTGCAAATCCTTGTAGATTTCCTGCAAACACTCCATATATTATAGCTTCTCAAAGAAACGGTTCAAAAAATTTGGAAATTGCAGGAGTGTGGCAGTCTCTGGATAGGGACACAGATCAGTCCTCTGCACTGCACAGTACTGTTGTCATAGAAGCTAAACTACGAAAAGGGACCTGAGATCCTCCAATATTGCAAAACATACTAAGGCTGGAGCTCCATGTTGATACTCTTTTGCTAGATGAGCCAGTTTAACAATGGCTTCCCTTTTCCACTCACTTCACCCTATGGAGCATGTCTTGCCTGAGCTGTGCTCACCCAGTTGTCCGTATACCTCCCGTTTTCTCAAGCTGCCCTCCTTTCCTGCTGCTGCTCCTAGGTCCTATGTCAGCTCTGGAAACTGTTCAGCTGCAGACAAAATGGATCACAGACCCATTCCCACTGAAAACTGACCCTTAAGGAACAGTTGTGTTTGAAGGCTAGCAGGCATACAAGGAAAGGCACAGAAATATGAGGGTGGCACAGGGTTTTGGACTGACTTTTTACAGCACTGCACAGTCAAACTGGCTCAAACTGGTTGTGAACTGCAGAGTTAAGTGGGAGATGTGAAATGATCCTTTTCAAAAAGCACCTTCAGATTTTCAGCCTTTTTCCCCCTTTTTTTTCCTCTTTTTTTTTTTTTTTTCCCACTGACCTACTTTGCAGCAGTTACACAAACAACTGCATCAGCATGCACAAGGACGTGCTGAGCTGTGGTACAAAGACCTGTAGCCACAAAGCAACTGTAGAGACAGTGAGCTTTGTAACCTGAATTGCTGCCAGAGAAAATGGTCACAATGTGATGTGGCACAACAAAATGCTTGGATGCTTTCCAAAAGTCAGGCAAGGAGATATACACCCTAAAATCTCTTAGTGAATGGTTGTCAAAGGATTGCCCATCTCTATCACGTATGCAAATTATCTGTAAAGTGGATAAAAGTAAACAAGCTCCAGAAGTACCTGACTTTTGCCTCTGTTCATTAATACTTCTGTTGTGAAGCTTTTAAAGTTTATGGGTTTCCAGGCCATCGCATCTCGCACTGGAATGCTGGGACACATTTCTGCAGTGAGAGTACTGGCTGACCACTGCATTGGTTTGCCCAGAGGCAAGGTCTGCTCTCCAGCAGATCAAGCTGTGTCCTGGAGGACAGCCTCCACAACTGAAGTTGCCTACTAACTAGTTGATTTGTAAGCTGCCTGTATTTCTTCTGAAGCTGCATTAGACATACATGTTATTTCAACATATAGTTATGTTTTTACATGTACTTGCATCACCATTGACCAAAGTGACAGTTGATTATAAAAGCTTCTGGTTTGCATTGGACTTAAAGGGGTTTGTGTCTCAAAAGTAAACTCAAGAGTAAATACTTAGCCTCCAGGAATCATCTAAACTAATGGCTTTAACTCATTGTGAGTCTCCTAGAAATCTTCCAGGGAAAAATTAAGTAAAGTACATGTTGCAACCCATACTCTTAGCTAATAATACTGCTGCCAGCCGCCCAGACCTGAGGCCCAGGAGCCTGAAGGGGAGAGACAAACTCGGTTCATTCCCGTTAAGGCTCAACAAGCAGCCTCTGCATCTCCGTCTGCAGCATTTGCTTTGCTTAAGGGAAACAGGAAAGGTCAATAGTCCATCTTACGGACTTCTCACTTTTCATATTTGGAGCACCTAACTAGTTTAAGTGACAACACTGTCCGTGTGTGTTAATGTCATTTGAATTACTAACACTGTAAACGAGAGCAGCCGTTATTGCCCTGAGCTACTTTGGCGGCAGGCGTTTTCCACACACGGTGTGACGTTTGCCAGGCTGCTCGGCAACAGGACGGCACTGATTGCTTTGAAAATGGGAGTCCTCAGATAAGAGGTTCACACAGAAGTGAAACTCCTGTGTCAAAGCAAGGTAGTTTATTTGTTTAACTACCAAGCAAACTGTGCCTGTATTTGCTCAGTATAATCTCATTTCCAGGTTTTCATGCCGGTAACACGCCCAGGCACCACCGGCAGGTCTCGTTTCCAGTTCAGGTACGGCGCATTTGCGTTTGTTTCCTCTCCACACAAAGTCGTTGATTACGACACATGCGTTGGCATTTCAAAGAGACTTTCGTCTTCCCACAACGAAGGACAACTCACTTTGTTTAGCCCTGCCTGGCGGCTCAGGTATCGCCCACTAATTAACGCCATAAGCATTTAACGTCAGCACAACTAGTTGCAAGGCTGGGCTCGGCTTTCCCCGTCCAGCCTCTAAGTGTAGGATCCGCCATCCTCAGGCTGCAGGGGGAAAGCAAACCAGCTCCTGCGGGTTTTTCATCCCGCGGCTGCCAACCCCCTTCCCCACAGCTCCAGCCCGACAGGTCGAGGAGCGCGAGCGAGCCGTGCCCGCCGCTGAGGGGCAGCTCCCTGAGCCGCAGGTGCCGCCCGAGGGAGCGCGTCTGTGCCTGTCGGGGGCGGGAGACACCTCCTCCCATCCTTTCCCCTTCCCGCCCGCCGGCGCGCCCAGCGGCAGCAACGATCGCCCCACGCGCGGGCACCTCGCGCTTCCTGCCCGCGTTATGGGCGGGGCTCGCGCGTCAGCGGGTGACGCGGCAGCCCAGCCGCTCGGGCTCCTCTCGCCCCTGCGGAGGTGACGTCTTCGGCAGCATGGCGCCCACGGGGCCGGCGGGCGCCGACCCGCCGGGTAACGGGCGCGCAGCGGGTGAGGGCGAGGCTGTGGCGGCGAGGCTGTGGCGGCGGCGCCCCCCTCCCCCGGCGGCGACGGGCTGTGGCAGCGGGCGGGGCCTTTCCGTCCACGGCCGAGGGGACGCGGGGAGCCGCTGCCCTCACTCGTCACGGGGGCGGTGGGGTTGGGGCTGGCGAGCCCGTCTTCCCTTCAGCTTCTGGTGCTTGGCATCGCGGNTGTGATGGTGGCAGTGGGTGAGGGTTGGTTGGTGGAGCTATCGGTCGCCTGGTGCAGAGTGGGCCCCTTGGGGTAGCTACCCAGAAGGGGTCCGGAGGGTGCCAGGGTGTCTGCACTGCTCAGTCCCAGCAACCAGCCCAGAAAGATTAAAAATAAACCAATAATCCCCAACCGCTGCGTGAGCGGCTGCGGCTGGAGGGTGCTGGCACCGTGTGCTCTATCTGTGCCCGGGCTCTAAGCCCAGAGTGCCCTTTTGTGGGTTAAGCAGAAGCTGTGGGAGGGGAGCAGAAGTGGAGTGGTGGCTTCTAAACGGACAGCTCCGTCAGAGGCGCTGCGGTGTGCTGAGAACCCAAGCTCTTTCCTTTCCAGTGTCTCTGAGCGAATGCCTGGCAGCCCAGGCCTGTACTCCTCACTCAGCCTGTCGAACAGGCCTGCAGCCCTCCTTGGTGTGGAGCTGCCTGTGGCGCAGACTCCATCAACAGCTTTTGCAGGCTGAAGGTTTTCCAGGTTTCTCTGGCAAAGATGACATTGACCTGTCCTGCCTTTCCTCCTGTGCTGTTTGAGGTCAAGCCAGGGCAGCGACTGTCATGCTGCAGCAGAACTGAATGGGTTTGGCTGACATGAGAAGCATGGGAAGGTCTTCCAGCAGTGGAAGTGGTAGCAGTTAGAGAAAAATTTTGCTTATATGGGAGAAAAAAATGTGTGCTGGGGGTGTTTGTGGAACCCTGCTGGACAGGCAGAAGGTTTTAGATGATAGTGTTAATGGAAGACCTGAATGGCTCCTAAGACACATACTGACACAGGAGCAAGATGTGTGTAGGTACCCAAGGTGAAGTGGTAAGATCCAGTGCTTCTCCCTTTGGATAGACAGGGTAACAAATAATGTAGCAATAGCGTTCTGCTGCCTGCTGTTGCAGAGGACCTATCTGCCATCTGTTGTTACAGTTCATGAAACTTAATGTTGCCAGAGGGCATCCAGTTGAAGACGACTTAATTAAATAGCAAGTAATGCTAAGGTTGCTGTGAGCTGTCTGTGTCAGGTTGATAGCAGGAGCATCCTTTCTGACTACTACTGTTGTAATGTCTGTGTGCTGTCCAAGCGTTTTTTGAATGATGGAGAAACTGCTTGGAGCTGGTGTGGGGCAATGCTGGTTTGCTGAATTAGGATGTGCAAATATGGGGCAGCCCTGTTGGCCATTAGAACAGTACTTGTGAAATAGGGGGCAGTGGAAGTGCCTGTAACTCCTTGTAGTTCTTCAATTTGTGTTTTTCCACGTTAACATGATCAAAATACTTTAATACTGTCACAGCTGGCTTGACTGATTCTCTATTAAAAGCTTTAGAAGCAACTTGTAATCCTTTATTCTTTTCCAAGTACATGTATACTAGGTTATTTTATACTGAGAATGAATTTTTAATAGAAGTGCATAAATAATAAAAAAACCTTTTGAGAATCACTGCAGGCATCAGGCAAAATGTGTTTTTAAGTAAATTGTAAGCTTTGAAGTTGTGTCTTGTGGAGCACTTGAGGTTACCCCTTCAAGTCTGTGAATATGGCCTGTGTGTGGGTTGGGTTGGGATAAGAAGCTGAAGGAATATCATCTTGCCTTATCCATTGAGCTGTTTAGTTGCCATGTTGTGAAAATGGAAGTTTACAGTTCAGCAAAGTTTGTAGTTGTTAGTGGTAGGATGGTGGCTGGAGTACCGGAGGGACACGTTGTGTTCTGTACACACTTACTTGGAGACACCTACAAGGCTAGAAGTTGTAATTGCTATAATTTCTCCTTTCCAGACCAGTAATTCTCTTGCTCAAGCCAGGGTGTCTACCTTAGGGAGATGAAGTCAGTATTGAGGCTTTTTATTCTGTGTCCCATATCCCATTGTCTTCCAAAGCAATGGTGTTGGGTCACTTTTGTTTGGTCTAGGTATGGTCTGCTAAACTAGTCCCAGCCATACAACATTTTGTGGTAATGTGCTTTATAAGTTTCGGTGGGATGTAAAATCAAGGTAACTGGTCCTGGGTTCTGTTACTGCTGCCGATTCACTTCTTTGGTGGGTTGACCTTGGCTGGAGGCCAGGTGCCCACCAAGCTGCTCTATCACTCCTCAGCAGGATAAGAGCATTTTGACCACTCATGGGTCAAAACAAAGGCAGGTTAATAAAGCCAGTGGCTGTGTGTAGAAGCAAAAGTAAAACAAAGATGTTTTCTCTACTTCCCATGAGCTGGTGATGTCCAGTCACATCCCAGGAGGAAGGGCTTCAGTGCACATGGTGTTTGCTGTGAAAGACAAGATTATAAATAACAAATGTCCCCCTTTCTCCTCCTTTGCTCTAGCTTTTATTGCTGAGCAGACATACAGTATGGAACACCCCTCTGGTCAGCTTGGGACAGCTGTCCTGGCTGTGTCCCCTCCCAAGAGCTTGCCCACCCCCAGCCTACTGGTGAGGGGGATGCTGGAGGGACAGACAGCCTTGGTGCTGTGCCAGTGCCTCTCAGCAGTGTCCAGAACCCAGGCGTGTTACCAGCACCTCTCTAGTTACCTATAGCTGAGAGGGCTGCTGTGGGAAAAATTAACTCCCCTGCAGCCAGATCCAGTATAGGTGCTGTATCTGTTACAGCTATAGAGGCAGTTGATATCCTGGATGCTTCTGAATGGAAGAGGGAATCTGTTTCCTAAGGTTCACCAGTGATCTTCTAAACCAAATTTTTAATCAACTTTGCCTGAGCAGAGTTTGTGAACAAAGAAAAAAAGTCATCTGACCAGATTTTTCCATGTGTAGGAATGTCTTCAAACATTTTGTCCTCTTTATTATATAACAAAATTAAGATTAATTAAGGTAGTGATACTTGTTTAGCAAAGTTGACTCCCAGCCTCTTCTTTTCTCCTAAGGGCAGGGTTTAACACCTTCTAGCATGGCTTTGTGAATCGATCCTCTCCAGATTCCTGGAGTCTTTCTGGACCTGTCCGCAGGCTTTGTTTCCAGTGTGAAAATTGCATTGTCAGTGTGCCAGAGCAAGGCTTCAAGCAGTGCAGGCTCCTGATGGAAGTAGAGTCAAGTATTATCCATAGTGGGGACAGCTAAACTGGGTTTTGGTGGGCTTGTAGCTATGCCATCTAGAGTCTGTGTACCTCTGTCACTGAGAACCACCTTCATGATTCCCACCCTATTTCCTGCAGCTTTTTGAGATGCTGCCGAAGAAGCACAGATTTGGAAAGTTTCTTCAGAGTAAGGCTCCTGCAGAGCTGGGAGCTCATCTCAGGCAGAGGTGTGTGCTCCTGTGAGCAGAAAACTGTATGATGAAGTAGGTTCTGCTCAGTGAGGCACCTGTAGAGAAAGCAAAACAGACTAGTGAGGTGGTGCAGGGTTTAAAACCAAACAGGGCTGTAAATCTTTGCTTCCCAGTGTGTGTGAGAAGATTGTTGGGAAGCAGGTAGGTAAAAAGGACAGAAGCCTATAGAAATGAGCGTTGGTTCTGGGAGGGCTCTGATGGTCTGGCTCAGCTGCCTGCAGCTCTTGGCATCAAGGGGTGGACTTAGGAGCCTACGTTAAAGCAAAAGTGAGCGCTAATGTGTATGTCTCGTTGGGTTGTAGCTCTTGGAAGCAGGAGTCATGCTCGTGGGAGTCTGTCATGCTGCGTTGCAGACATGCTTTCAGATGCTGTTTTTTGGGTCTTGCTTCTGAAAGCCTTTAGCTTAAGGTCTGAGTCTTAGTTTCATGAATAATTTGATGGTTTAACGTCAGTAGGTTTAAGCTCTTGTATAAGAGCCTGCTGAGCCTGCTTGTGTGGTGTTTAAACTTGAAACGAGGGTGGCTTCCTTTTCTGTATTTTAATCTCCCTTCAAATGCTTCTTACTTATTATAGAGCAAATTTTATTTGGCTTTTCGTCTCGCTGAGACTACTTTTTCTGAAGTGTTGGTGTAAATGTAACGTTGTAATATTTTACTCTTGGCCTTATCCTCTTTCCAGCATTTTTTTTTTTTTTTTTTAACGGTACTGATGTCAAAATAAGTTTCCTTGCAGAAATGCAGAGGGGAAAAAAAAGTTAAATTAGCAGTTGTCAGTGATTTAAAAGTACTACTGTGTGTAAATTGTAATGAGACATAGGGATGTTTTTGTGCTTCAGAAATCATTTGTTTTTACAAGTGTTTTGATGATAGTGCATAACCAAAATGCAAAGCAAATGCTTACTCAAAATGAGTAAGCACAAGCTGAATGGAGGAGAAAGGTGAAGACTCATCATTCATCTACATACTTGTGAAGGATAAGTGGAGTCCCACTCTTGTAATTGGGTTTTTGGTAAAGAGGCTGTTAGGATATTTTTCTGTATGTATATGTGCCTTCATTCTGAAGTGATTCTGCATATGTTGTAAAGAGGAAAAGTAGGATTACTCGTGTTGAGGTTTTAGGCATTTGTTGGTGGGATTTATTTTGTTTTGTTTTCTATTCTATGTCATTGTAGTTTTGGCTTTTTTTAATGTATGGGATGGGCTTTATTCGGAATGTTAAAGCATTACGATACCACATCTTCACTTCTAATGATAGCTCTCAAATATCTACAGGTTTGTGTTTCAATCATTACTAGACTTCCCCTGCCCAATATCTTATGAATAGTATGTGACTCGCCTGATTTGTTCTCTTCTGGCATTGTTGTGGAGCAGAAGATCTCACTGTGTTTGTGTTATAGAAAGGAGAACTTGGCTGTTATCTGTTGGAGTATCTTGGTGTTTGCTCACTGACAGGAGTACAAATTGTTATTTACTACTCTTTTCCTAGAGAGAGGTGAATTTGGGACTCAGCTGAAGAATTGCTTTCACTTGCTCGGCTTATTTCTCTTTGTCATTACAGACTAGCTTATGTAGAGAGTTTGATGTGTGCCTTTGTGAACTTTTGATACTTCTTTTTTTGTTTTCTTTACTGCAGGTGACTGTACTTAGGTGAAGGACCAATTAATTGACTAATTCTGTTTAGATAGATGCAGCTGTTACCTGGCATCAGGTGATTGGAGCTGTAGGCAAAGTAAACCAATTATTCTTTGATTTCGGTGGAGGATTAGGTACTTTGTTTCTTAAATGGGAAGAGCTTAGGTTGCTCAAGTGTATAGATGAGAAATTTCAGATCTGTCTAAATATTGAATTAATTTTCTTGCAGTAGCTCCTCAGAGAAACATGGAAGATGAAATTGAATCAGTTCTGCAGGAGCGGATAATGGTTTTGGATGGAGGTATGGGTACCATGATCCAGCAGCATGCCCTGTCAGAAGAGGATTTCCGAGGGTGTGAATTTAAAGATCATTCCAGGCCTTTGAAAGGCAATAATGACCTTCTTAGTATAACTCAACCCGATATAATCTGTGACATACACAAGGTAGGTGGTTGTGATTTCTGTTTCTTGATAAGAGAAGGAAGAGAAGTTTGGCCTTTGTGCTCCCCCTTTCCATGCCACATGCTGCTGGCTCTCCTTCGTCTTTTGGGGATAGGGAAGAGAGCGCTAGGTAACCATGTGAAAAGGAATGAGCAGATTTGACTGTTCTGGTTGTGTGAGCACAGCATTCGTGTCTTGGTTCCTGATGTCACCCAGGCAGTGCTGCTGTTTTTTAGATCTCTCTTTCACTTAGGTCCCTGATGTATTTCTATGAAATGTAGAGTCCGATTTACTTCCCCAACCAGCACTTAAAATGCATCTAAGTAGGACATACCTGAATTCTAGATGCAAGTTTCTATAACTGTGTTTTAATGAGCTATTAAATCTGGTAGCCTGAAGCAAGTTTCTCCATAGTTAATGCGTGTATGGGCTTCCTAATGAGTGTATGTGCCTCAGTATTCTCATTTTTTTCCTAGTATGTTAATGTGTGGCCCAGAGAATAAAACCACTTAGGGGTGACCATTAGGAAATGTGCAAAAAGATTTTATTATTTTCCTATATTCAATTAGACTTTAAACGCCAATTTCTGAAGTCTTTTATTTCTCAAGTTGCAGTAGGTGTTACTGCAATAATGGGAATGTTTGAATAACGTTGTAACTCATTGATATTCTGTTGAAGCCTGACATCTGTATTTCATTGATTAGAATCATAATTGGCTTACATTTATTGAGTTTGGAATGTAATCTGTATTTTTATATTTGCATTCTATCATTCTTTGTATTTTAAGATTGATGAGTTGAAAAGAGTCAGTCTTTAACCTGTAAAAATGTCAAGACGAAATATTTGTGGATTGAGTCCCTTGACTGTAAATGGAGCTGTTGTGACCATGTTCTTTGGAATTTTTAGTATCTTGTGGTTTTAATTGGATAAACTTATTTAACAGTTGAGTGTTGCAGGTTTAGCAGAGCAATTTGAGAATGAATGTATTGAGTCAAGCCATGTAGCTTGCTATCATCATGGCCAGCTGTAGGTGCTTTAGGAAGAGTGTAAGGAAAGAAGCTGCCTGTGGTGGTCCTCATGCCCACAGCAGGTTTTGGGTCATGTGCTTGCTGAGCCATGCATGGTGACTTCATATTTTATAGATGCTGGTCGTTATTTCTCATCAGAATTGGCCAGAACTTTAAATAATGAAAACATTTCTACAGAGTAATTGTAATCCTGCTGTACGTATGGTTGGATTGGTTGGATTTGTTTTTTTTTTTTTTTTTTGTAATGGTCCAGCGAGTTAGATCTTGCAGATATCAGTAGCTTGAAAAGTAAATATTAGTTGTACCTTGTCTAGCAATGTAAGACTCAATGGTAAGAGAGGTGATGTGTTCTCAAAGGCAAAAGTGATCTTCTTGCTTGGAGTATAGTATTTCCTTCTGTGATGGTAGACAGTAAAGTTGAAGGGCTTTTGCTAAAATCACAGATCTGAACTAAACAAAAAGTAGTACTAAGCTGTACATGTTTAACATCTTTCTTTTGTCTCAATGATTTCTCCAAAACTTCATTACCTAGTTATTAGTGTATATGTAAGAACTTGTATATTTTCATATAACTATTTTACGTGCTTTCATATGTGTCCAGGAGGAGTTGAAAGTGTTTTAATTTGCAGCAAAACATACTTTAAAGCAAATTTAATTATTTTCTGCTGTGCTTAGATCAAGACATTATTTTCTCTGTTGAACCCCCAATCTCATTTGCTCCTTGTAGGAAAATCTGAGTGGTTTATGTTTGACAGCCACATCAGTATTTTTGTCTTGCTTGTGCTTCAAATGTCTTAATTTCTGTGACAGGCTGAGAGAGCTGGGCTTGTTCAGCCTGGACAAGAGAAAGCTGCGGGGGGGACCTTGTTGCAGCCTTCCAGTATTTAAAGGGAGCATATAGACAGGAGAGGAATCAGATTTTTCAAGGGTAGATAGTGGTAGGACAAGGGGGATGGATTTAAGCTAGAGGAGGGAAGGTTTAGGTTAGATATCAGGAGGAAGCTCTTTACGAAGAGAGTGGTAAAGTGCTGGAACAGGCTGCCCAGATTGGTGGTGGATGCCCCAACCCTGGAGGTGTTCAAGGCCAGGTTGGATGGGGTCCTGGGCAGCCTTGTCTAGATCCAGGCCTGGAGGTTGGTGGCCCTGCCTGTGGCAGGGGGCTTGGAACTCACTGATCCTTGGGGTCCCTTCCAACCCAGACCAGTCTGTGACTCTGTAATATGCAGGGGTCACCAATCTGTTCAAAAAGAGGCATTAGGGAGTGAGGAGGGCAACTGATAGAGACTATAAAAATGCAGATGAGACTCTGAAAAAAAATTTTCATTTCACATTGACTTCTGTTTCCTTCAGTGGGAATTAGACAACCAATATGGAGCAGAAGGCAGAACTGTTCTGCAAATCTAGGCTGTTGAACTTTAAATGTGATCTGCCCAAAGCATAATTCTCCTAAGCTTGTATTCTGTCCCAGTATGCTCTTGTACTGTGCAACAACCTTCAGAATGTTTAAATTTTCTAATCTTCTGCTGTTGTTTAACTGGTGCCTTTTCTGAGTTCGACCACAGCAGCCCTTGGTTGCTGATGGCATTTGTACTATGTCCAACCATGTCCCTGTGCAAAAATCCAGAATGTGCTCCAGGTGCTGGACTCAATGGCAGAGATGACGATAAATGTCACCCATTAACACAAAGTGTGGCTTACTCTAAAACCCTGAAAATTGGTTATGTGGAACACTTCTATTGCTTTGGCCTTGTTCCTTTGAGTAAGGCCTTCAGAGTTTGATGTACTTAGAATTAGGAGAGGATTTGTGACTTTTTTTGTCAACTGAATGAGACAAAGTAGATGCTTTCATACCATATCATAGTTCTGGAGGTCTTAAGGTTTTTTCTTTCTTGTCTTGCAGGAATACTTGCTGTCAGGTGCTGACATCATTGAAACTAACACTTTCAGCAGCACCCGAGTTGCACAAGCTGACTATGGCCTTGAGCATTTGGTAAGAATGCTAAACTATTTGCACATTAAAATATTCATCAAGATTTTTGTCTTAGCAGCCAAGATTTAGATTATTCCCAGA
This sequence comes from Heliornis fulica, assembly GCA_013399135.1. Classification (NCBI taxonomy): domain Eukaryota; kingdom Metazoa; phylum Chordata; class Aves; order Gruiformes; family Heliornithidae; genus Heliornis; species Heliornis fulica. Next base: position 91,665 of record VXBZ01002165.1, on the reverse strand, counting down.
GTTGGTTAGGATTGTGTTTATGGATTGCATGCTGCTTCTTGAGCCATGTGCTGCAGTTGCAGCTCGTTTTCACTACTGTGGACAATTGCAATTGCTGTGCGAGACAGTCAGTGTGCCTCTTGTTGACAAAGGCACAGGCAATAATAATTTGTCCTAGATCAGGACATAATAATTTGTCCTAGATCACAGAACATCACTGTTCACAGAACAGTGATGTTCTGTGATCAGTGTTCTGTGAACTGTGATGTTTTGCTTCAGTCCCTCCAACTTAGCAAATGCCACAGTGGAACTGCTCTTATTCAGGATGTTATTTATGTGTGGTGTTTGTGCTGGTGTATGGTAAGTCCTTTCAAGCTTGTGTTTGTCAGGCCTATTCTGTATCACATGTGGTTTTGAGAAATATGTGTAATAAAGTACTTGGAAATAGGCTACTTGAATAAAAAATGAATTTTGAAGTAGGTTACTTTTGCCTTCGAAGTCCTGTTCTTCAGCTTCTGTTGACTTCCGCAGGATTTAATTAGTATCTTACAGAATGAAATTTAATGATTAGCATTTGTAGATTGGGACATATGTGGGATGAGACCCGCTGCGTAACTGTTGCTGGGATGTATAGAGCTGTTCTTCTTGAGGTTTGGTAATAGTGCTTATATGTGTCTGTAAGGCTTAGGGAGCCTTCAGAGTGGACTACGAGCTGCTGGGTGGAAGTGTTGTGTGTCTTTGAGAATGAGTTGCTCTGGACTGAATTAAAGGTTACTCGGTAATTTTCTGTACTTGTTCTAGGCGTATCGGTTAAACAGAGTCTCAGCACAGGTGGCCAGGAAAGCAGCAGATGATGTTACTGCTCAGACAGGTAAGCAAGATTTATTGTTGTTTCTTACTCAGTTTAGGTTTTGACTGTCTTACTGCAGTCTTTGAAATGTTGCTAACTAGAGGATATTTTGATGGCTTATGTCACTGGGGCATAACTTGCAGACACACACACTCTTCATTTTAGGCACAGTAGCAATTTCACGTCTCTTCATATCACACTAATTTTAGCATGTTTGCAGGATCTGGTCCTTAGTGTGTTCTGCAGGATGGCTGTCCCATGCTTGCCTCACTTAGACTGGGTGCAATTTGCATTTTCCAGGTGTAGTTTAGAGACATCCAGTTTGGCAGGGATTGTTACTTGGGTATATATGGCACACATCTTGGTACTGCATTGTAGCAAATGTGGATTACAGGCCACCCTGAGTATAAGGTTCTTTCTCTGCCTTTACTCAGCAGCTACTGGAACTTGCTTAGTGTGTGACTGTCATCTGTAAACATGCAGCTTTTTATCTTCCAGGCTTCATGTAAGAGGGTTATAGCTCATTTACACTGCTGTAGACAATGCTGTCTTTCAAAGACAAGTAACTTACTTTTGTATTCTGGCATGAAACTATTTTTCAAGCTAACAGTTCTGCTGCTGCTTTCCAGATAATACCATACTGATGTGATTTGTAGTATGCAATAAAAATGTGAGGTTTAAAATATGCATTAAAAATAAGTGGTTGAGGTTTGGGATTTTTTTGTATGGTGGTTTTGGGGTTGTTTTGTGAGTTTCTTATTTTTATTTTTATGAACATGTGCCAGAATATTGAAATCTAGTTATCTAGTAAAAAATGTTAAGACAGTTCTGTGCTGTGCATTTAAAATAATTGATTGAAACTTCCTGTGTTAAAGACAAATGATACTTCAGAGAAAAAATGAGCCAGTTGGCTTTTTCATAGGTGTTCTGTATTGTGTATATACACTGAACATCTTGTTGGGTGAAGTAAAACAGTCAGCTGTGCTGGGTAGTCTTGCACTGATCAAACTGTTGATTTGAGTTTCCCGCTTTATCGTTTTTCATCTCTGATTAATATGCATGCCTTGGTGTCCTTGGAGGTTTTTTATGTTGACATGTCACTGTAAAATTAGAGGTAAATTATTTTGTGGGTGTGGGTGGGTTATTTGTTTGGTGGTATAGGTTTTTTTGTGGTGGTAGAGTTGGGGGAGAGGGATTGGTGGGGTTTTTTAATTTTTTTTTTCTGTTTCTTCATTTAGGAATTAGGAGGTATGTTGCTGGAGCCATGGGTCCAACAAACAGGACACTCTCTGTGTCACCATCTGTGGAGAGACCAGATTACAGGAACATAAGTCAGTGTTTGTAACCATCAAGATATTTAACTTAGGTGATGGTCTTGAAAGAGAAACCTCCAGATAAAATTAACATCATTCCTGTTTTAAAGCATTTGACGAATTAGTTGAAGCCTATAAGGAACAAGCCAAAGGACTTTTGGATGGAGGAGTTGATATCATGCTGGTGGAAACCATATTTGACACAGCCAATGCCAAGGTGAGACTCCTGGGGAAAAAAAAAAAAAGCATTTGGTGTACTACTAAGGAAATTCAACATACCACTTGGAAGACCTATCAGTTATTGCTTACTAAATAAAAAAAAACTCTTCAGTTGATAGGAAACAGGTAGAAAGTAAGAAGATAGTTCTTAATGAGCCTTTTCCAGAGTTTTTCCTTTGCCTTTTAATGTGTTATGTTTGTGTCTTTCTGGCTGTCTGTGCCAGCTGTCCTTTTATTCCCAAAAGTTTTGCTGCATTGCAGAACATCTCCAACTGCATCTGATTGTATTTTTCAGCGTAAGCATTTCTGTCCAAAGGATGCTTGTGATGCACCCTGGAGAGGGAATGTTGAGTGTATCTGATTGCAGGCATGGGAAGGCTTGTGAGACAGTCCTTGTAAAATGTGGGTTTCTTGGGAACTTTGATGTTCTGCCATCAGCTTTGAAAAAAGGCAGTTGGGAGTAGAGGGTTAGGAAGGTAAAATAGGAAGAAGAAAAAGTTGAAATATACCACAGTTTGTGATTTTTGACGCTTCCTTTGTATAATTATTGCTCAGTGCTCATGATGAAGTTGTTAGAGCAATTAAAACTCTTCCAGTTTTACATGGAAAAGTCTTGGCTGGATACACACACAGTATTTCTGTAGGCTTTTGCCACAGACTGATTAACATGTGCAGTGACATGACTGGCCCTTTGGTTACCACATGGTGTTTCCTTTATACTTGTTACCAAAATGGGATTTGGAATATCTGGAAGATGTTAAGGGTAAAACCTCTTGAGGGTATTAAGTTCTATCAGGCCATATAAGATAGCAAGCTGCATAAACAGCCATTAAAAATTATTCTTTTTAAAAAAAAAGCTAATCCCCACAAATGAAGATAATGCACTGAAGAACTGTAATGTTCATTAGTACTTTGAAACTTGCTCTTCTACAGGCAGCTCTTTTTGCACTCCAGATGTTGTTTGATGGAGACTATGCTCCCCGACCCATATTTGTAAGTACATACTATGTAATATTTTACATATACATAAGCTTGATTTGTGAACTAGCTGTGATGGCAGTTGCTTTGAAGTGCATTTGTTTGTCTCCTTTTGCTGAATGTGGTTACTCCTTGAACCTGTGTTCAGATCTGCGTGGGACATGGGCATCCACAAAATCATCTGTCAGGAACTTCATCACAGATTATGAATGTTCTGCTTTGAATGTTACTTGAATGTTAATGTCTTCCTTACTTTTTGGACATTCCACCTGATAACTTCTTTTGTCTTGCTCTTTATATGTCCAGAGTGTTGGTGAGCAGCTCTTCCTTATGCTGTGTAGTCATGGCATTTATAGTCCTATGTGAGAACTTCCTTCAGGTTTTTTCTTCTTGAAGAGTCCTTGCCTGATGTTCTATTGTGGCAAAAGGAGTAACTTGTTTTTAAGGCCAACCTCCTCCCCTCAGCCACCACCATACAACCTAATAGCAGACCTGAGACCTGAAATAATGTAAAGGGAAATGTAGGGAGGGTGAGGAGGATGGGAGAGGAGCTTTAGCTGCTGGTAGTTGCCTCAGTTGGTAACCACTGCAGATTATTTCAGAGGCCATTACCAGAATGATAACATAGTACTAATGCTACCTTGCTGCTGAATGGTTCATGGTTGTTTTTTCTTGTTCCCCCTCCCTCCCTGCCTTTTTTTAGTTTTTATTTTTTCTCCCCCTGAATTGGAGAGAGAAAGAAATCTGGTCAAAAGTGTATCTTTCCCCTAGCCAAATATTTAAATGTTTATGGGGAGGAAAGGGATTAATTTTCTGATTGGATTGTGCCTCATCACTTTGAGCAGAGAACAGATCCTTAGGCTTTGACTTTTAGCAGTTCAGCCACTTAAATTCTTGTCTTTATCATCAGTTTAATTCTTCTCCTTTTTCTGTGTTCAATTGATATTTAGGTTTCTGGGACCATTGTGGATAAGAGTGGGCGTACCCTCTCAGGCCAGACAGGAGAGGCATTTGTCATTAGTGTTTCCCACAGTAAGCCACTTTGGTAAGGAAATGTAAGGAAATGTCTTAGTGAGATATCTGTAGATTGTGATGCTTTTGTTTTTCTATGTTAACCCTTGCTTGAAGGTATGCTAACTGATCATATTTAATCACATGTGTTACTTACATGCTCCATTATTGCTCTGTCAGCAGAAATTAGGTTTCCAAAGAATGCTAAATTTGTGAAACTACTAAATAATCTGGGGTTTTGTGTTTTGCAACAGCTGCTGAAATCACAGTTGGGTCAAAGAATTAAAATATAGTTCTGAAACTGTGGTTTGCCATCTCCCACTGTCTCACATTGTGCAAGGAGCTAACTCGTTCTATAGGCAGGGCTTATGTATCTTTTTCTTTTTTTTTTTTTTTTTGAGGGAAGCAGTGGCAGCCCAGAATGTTTCTGGGTGAGTTGAAAGAGCAAATCATAAGATTTAATGCCGGTGTTCTTTTATTGAACTCTGACAAAACCCCCTGTGTATATATACCCCCTGAGTGTTTTTTCTCAGGGATATGTACTGTTGTTCTGAGAGCTCCTGATGCCTCCATTTAGTTGCTTTTTTTTTTTTCTTCAGGCAGAGAAGTTGAAATAAGTATGAGATTAAGATGTGTGGAAAAGCATAATATGGCAGATTTTGGTCATTATGCAGGATTTTCCATGTTCATTTGAAAACCGTTTTCTGTTTCTCTATTCTTTGTTTCTATACCCTGTTCTACCTCTTCCTTGCCTCTTCCTCCCTCTTTACTATTTCTTCCCTCAGTTTGGCTCTTCACACAAAAACTTAGACCAGAACTAGATTTTATTCTTTTTTCTTTCCCCTGGAATATTCTAACTAATTCACTTAATTCACTGTTAGCAGTGCATGCCATGCACATTGTGGTGAGCCGTTGTTTGTTTTTACAACAAAATTCCAGCTAAAACATGTAGTCTGTCATCTCAGCAATACAAAAGCAGAAGACTGAATTCACAGCTTTCCTGACTGCCCTTGAGGCTCCACTTTCCCAGACCAGACGGTGCTCCAGAAGTAACATATGGAGCTTCTTGGATCAGGGTGGTAGCTGACTCTTTCTCTCAGCATCACAACCTAGTGATCCATATTTGGCGTGAGTCTATCTCAGATAATTTTGCTTGTAACTCTCTTGCCTCTGAAGAGAAGGGCACTGGAGCAGAAATCAAGAATTTATTAAACCATATTTCATAGAAGTTATCTTAAGCATCTGAATGCTTAGGGCCTGTATCTCATTTATGTGAAGGCCACCATGTGGGGCTGTGGCAGAAGGGTTTTTGTTCTGGGAGCGGATTGCAGTTAGTGTTGTTTCTGTTGCCAAAGTGGTGCAGGGTGGCTTTAGGGTTCTGAAAAAGCTGATTAATAGTAGTATCCTCAGGATCATGTTTTATGTGCTCATGTATTTTCATTTGGGTTTTCTGTACCCTGTTTAGGGTGCTGTGTTGTCCTTAAGTCAGTTTGGTTTGGAGTGTGTGCTTTGTTTTCAGTTGATACAGGTGTTAGCACTAAGCACAGTTCACGAGTTTCACAGCTAAAAGATGTGTGGCAAGCTGCTTGCTATGAAAGGGGTTGGGACATATCACGACTTGCACTCGTGTTAATTTGGATCCTGCGATTGTTTCTACTGTGGTAGCATTAAGAACATCAAGGACATACTCTGAATTTAGGGCCCTAGTGTGGTTTTTGTTCTGGTTCCTTAGCTCTTGCAGAAGCTGGTGTATGACTGCTGTGGCATGGGAGGGAGGCGATGTTTAAGATGAGGGTGTGTCCTACACCAGGGTAGCAGGGGTAGCATGCAGCAGCCTGGTTCAAGGCTGCTGGCTCTTACTGCATGGTTAACTATATCTCAAGAGGTTTTCTTTTATGATGCTGTTGAGTGCTGTGGGGAGATGGTACTGGCCACAGAAGCTACTCCTTGTTTCTGAATGGATGTGCTTAGTTTGAGTTGGCAGTTCTGAAGCAGTCAGTGCTTGGATGGTGTTGGGCTCAGGGATACATTTGTCAGCAACCACTGTCATGAGTAGTCATTTGGGCAGTCTGGAGGGCCAGCACCCTGTAGTCAAGTGAGAACATCAATAAGTGCTTTTCTGCTGAGCATGCTGGCTGCTTTTACAGTGTCTCAGGTAGGGTAAGGTAAAGAGAGCATCAGGTAAGTTTTAAATAAGGAGGGAGAGATGATGCTGCTAATACAGGACAGAGCTCAAAAAGAGGGTTTAGGGAGTGTGAGCTGTAAGCTTGTAAATGGGATGACTGGAAATACTTTGCATTCACCTGCATTGAATAAGGACAGTTTTGCTAAACTGTTCTCACCTTGCTTTGCTTTGCAAATCCTGAGGAAGGAGCCCCCACTTTGAAATAAGTTCCAAAACCTCACTGGTGTAATTCATTGCGTATTCCTTTTTCATGCTGTTTGTATCTGGGGGATCTGTGTGAAGGATTTAAATGTATGTAAACACCAAAGAGGGAAATGAGAATTAAAGGGTTGTTATAAAGTTTCTCTGTTGAAGTAGAATGGCCTGGACGTATTAGAAAAAGCACTCTGAAGGTAGAGCTGACTGCAAAAACAAATATCCCGCCCACCCCTCCCCAAAAACAGTCAAATAACCACCTAAAACCCACTCAGCAGCTATTGGAAGACAGAGTTTGTCTTAATGACTGTGATATTCAAGACCCTGGCTAGGGATGTTGGTCTGAGCCCCTCCAATCTCAAGGATTTTGTACAACAAGTGGATCTGGCTGCAAGCATTTTATACTAATACTTGTGCGGTTATGAAGCCACTGCCTACTCCCTGGAAACAGGTGAAAAATAAAACAAGACATGTCGTGCTCCCAGTCCTGTGCAGGACTTTACTGCTTTTGACCTCTGGGAAACTAAGTGGGCGTATGTGTGCTTTAACCTACCTACCTACCTCTGAGGCAGTGTCTGGCTTGGTTAGTTGGGAGATTTTAACATTCCTGTTTCAGTGGTTTAGCTTGTATCCTCTCTGAGACTGTTATTCCAGGAAAGGAGAAATCTTTTTTTACATCTTCCTTTTCCAGCGTCTCTGCAAGCACCATTAAAGTTTTGCAGCACTCATAGGGTAGTTTCTAGAATGGTTCAGAGAGATCAGGAAATATATGTAAAAGATCTCTTATGTACCCCCTGGAAGTATGTCAGTGAGACATTTTGAGGACAAGTCATATTTCTGTATTTGTCATTGAATGAAAGAAGACGTGATTGTACCTCATTTACTGATAGAATTGTTTGAGAACATTATTCATGCAAAAAATGTATGCTTTGGTGCTATCTTGTTTACTGATATATGGCAGATTTGGTTGCCCAAGCTTAGTGCTGCCATAAGACACCTTGAGGGAGACACTGTTTTTCGAAGGTTGACATCATTTTTCTATGATTTTAAAAATAAAATTGAGTTAGCGGCTTGAAGCAGGTCTTGCATTTTCAAACTCTTTCATACTTCTTCCTGTAGCACAAAGCTCCTTTCTGGTTTGCGTTCTCATTCCACTTGTTCTCTCTCTCTCTTTCACCTAGAAAATACAGAGCCATCGTGTTGCTGCTATTGCTGTCAAAATGCTGCTGCTTTCCTCCAGGATTTTGAATTGAAGTCTTGATTTACTATTCCCAGTTCAGTTCAGCCCCTTCCCCCTTGCGCTTTTCTTCTACCTGAGGGTTTTCCTTTTGCACAGTCTTGCTGTATTGATGGTGATGATTAAAGAAATTGGCGAGCAGATTGGTTTTGTTGCAGAGGACTGTTGGAGTTAGCGGTTACCAGCACTAACATATATCTTGTGTGTGTGTGTGTAAAAGGTGTTTTTTACCTCAAAAATAATTTTTGAAAATTTATTTTCCAGTATCGGCTTAAATTGTGCTTTAGGGGCAGTGGAAATGCGGCCATTCATTGAGACAATTGGGAAGTGTACGACAGCCTACGTCATCTGTTACCCCAACGCAGGTGTGTAGGTGCACATGTTCCTCTGCTTGCCGGCAGATGGCATGTAACTAAACTGTTCCATCTCATTAGCAAAACCAGGGTTGAATTAGCTTGAAAAGGTGATTGTTTTTACCACTAGAAAGAGATTAATAGTATTTTAAACTGCTGAAAGTAACTGCTGTTAGTTCTGTGGCAGTGAACAAAGAATGCTCTCTTGCATAATTAATAATCAATTGAGTAATGATTGCAAGGGTGATGAGGCATTGTACTACTCATGCAAGTGTAGTTACTTCAGCTATGTCTTTTATAGAATTTAGTTCTGTTCTTGTGGGCTTTAAACAAATGGTAATACAAGAAAAAATTATGTTTCAAGGTCTTCCCAATACTTTTGGTGGTTACGATGAAACTCCAGAAATGACTGCCAAGCATATAAAGGTATGAACTATTTCTTGTGTGTCATATTTCACATACCAGTAGACAAGAATTCTTTGCTTGTGTATCTGTTGCAGCACTGTGGTGTTTTTTGGTTGGTTTGTTTTTTTCCCAGAGATGGCTCTATATGTCATTTGGAGTGTTTATAGACAATTTGCTGAATGATAGTGATTTGAGATACTGGTTAGGAAAAACTACTTAGGAAAATCTGAAACCCTGAATTACTTTTACGTCCTACACTAAGTACCTTTCCTGCAGCTAGATAAGTGAGTGTTACTCCTTTGCACTCCAATGTTCTTACTTTTACATTTGGGAGTTGTTCAGAAAGCAGAGTGATTGTTATGATCTTGGCAGAATTTGAGAGTTGTGTGTATAGGAACTGCTGATGTTGGTAGCATTCCAGTGCAGGTTGTCCTTCCATGTACCACTTGATTTGTGCAAGACAGAAATGTATGGCTGGAGCTGCAGTGTGTCAGCAAGGATGCAGTATCTGCTCCATGTTAATTTCCTTTTATAATAGCCTTTGATACTCAGCCAAATTTTGATCTGGGGCTCTAGTATAAAATAGGCCAGTTTCAAATGTAGTTTTTCAAAATTAGGTGTTGCAATTGCTGGTTAGCCTTGGGAGCCCACATCTCAAATCCTACAGAGAAGAAATAGTACTGATTGTTTTTTAATATTTTTCTTGTGGTTCCCCTGAATTCTTTGACAGAAAAAAAATCCCCTGTCTAAACATTATATATGTAATCTCACACACATTTATTAACTTTAAACGATACTCTTTTTTCCACCCTGTATAGAATTTTGCTTTGGATGGTTTGGTCAACATAGTTGGAGGTTGCTGTGGTACTACACCAGCACATATCAGGTACCTTGTGAGCTGCACCTTTAGGTGCACTGGGTTGTAGATCAAATGCTGCTTCTTATTTCACGGGTTGTCTTGGAATTGAAATAATTGTTCACTTGAATGCCAATAGCAGAAATATTTGACATAGAAATAACCTGACTTTCATAGCTGTGTATGTTGTGTAGAATGAGCAGGGTCATGGTGCAAACAAGGGTTATGCCTCTGCTGTTTTATCATCTAAAATTATTGCAGAATTACTCCTCTGTCCTTACCTCTACATAGAATAGACTTCCCATCTCTGCTGCCTTATGCCATACGTTCTTTCTCTTTCTGGCACTCTTAACAACAAGGTGGAACTTAAGGTTTCCTTTGGGGAGGGGGAGGAAGGAAGGAAGAAATATCTGAATAGGAGAGCTGGGAATGCTGTACAGCTGGTGCTAGTCCTGGCCAGTCAGATTTCATATCTTTCTCACTGGGAGTAAGTCAGTGGGGAAAACATCCCTTTTTCACCTGGGCTTGAAAGAGAAGGGGCCCTTGTAATTCATATTTACTCTGGTACAAACTGGGAAGAGGTGGTATGTGAACATGTAGAGGACACTTTCTCTTCGCTCCAGTCAGAAGTGACACATGGTGTCACTTCTGACTGGAGCGTGACACATGGTATCACTTCTGACTGGAGCGAAGAGAAAGTGAACATGAACACCATGAGTCACTCTGGCATCTTAGAAATGTGTCTCAGCACCAAACATTGTTGTTCCCCTATTTGTTTGGGTTTTTTGTTTGTTTGGATTTTTTTTTTCCTGCAATCATCAGCAAATGCTCTACTTTTTTTTTCTGTAATTCAGGAAAATTGCCGAAGCTGTGAAATTCTGTAAGCCTCGTGTTCCACCTTCTCTCTCTCAAGGATACCTGCTGCTGTCAGGTAAACCAGAGTGTAACAGTTTGAACTTTACAACTCCTGCAGCCCTCCTTTATAAATTTGTTTGCTGCTTTCTGCAGATCAGAGTTGCACTATCAGTTTCTGGTTCTACCTGAATCCAGCAAGTTTATGGATGTGTAACCAAACAGAAATCTTACTGCTTTGGCCAAAGTATTAATGGAACGTGTTGTTAGTCTTACATAATAAACCCCAAGCCATCTATTTTACTCTGCAAGTCACACTTTGTAATTGTGAGTAACTTTGTCCTCACTTTGCAACAAGGGAGGGTCCAGCACAGAGAGATCAGGTACTGGCAGAGCTGCGATGAGATCCTTTACCACCTGCTGTCAGAGAGCTTCCCTGTGTTGCCTCAGATGTCAGTCCAGTCATACTGGGACAATGTTCTAGCAATATGGCTGGGTCTAGAAAAGTTTTGTGTTAGCACAGTCTAGATGGGTGTGTTCCTCAGCCAGGACTTCTTTTAGGCCTTTGAGCCATGTATCCGAGCAAAACAGTACCTTCTTTTTGGTCTGGTATTTTAATCTCAAAGTCAGTTCAGTTTAGCATAAATTAACCAGACCATGGTTCTTCTGTGGTTTCCTGCATTAACTGAGTCTGTTCTGCTGTGAGGTTTGTTTGCCTCTGAATTTCCTGCTACCCAAGAGTCCTATTTGGCTTGTGCCTCTGAACTTGGGGACGTGGTTAAGAGCTGTCCTTGTTTATCAGTCAGTTCAGTGGGCTGGGCTGCTTTTTTGGTGGTGGTAGAGTCACAAGGTAACAGAGTTGGAAGTCGAGGGAAGGTATGTTTGTGCACACACATAGATGCCCAAAGAATCGTAGCTTAGTGTCATTTTATATTGAGAAAATGGACTTATTTTTTGTGGGTCAGGTAAATTATTGACTGTCATTGAGGAAGGATAGAAACCTTTGGCATGTGTGTTGGAAGTCATTTCATCGCATTTCTTTGTTAGTTACTCATTAGATTTCTGCGTGTTCTGATGTGCTGAGAAATTACTTCTTAGAGAGACACCTCTGTTTCACGGTATAGAAAAAGTATTTTGTCTTTCTTGCACTTTTTTTACAAACGTTCAAAAATATCTTTTTAAGGTCTGGAACCATTCAGGATCGGGCCATACACCAATTTCGTTAACATTGGTGAACGCTGCAATGTTGCAGGATCACGGAAGTTTGCGAAACTCATCATGGCAGGCAACTATGAAGTATACATTTTAATAAAAATCTTTACACCTGATGCACTGTCTTTTCATTGCTCCATTGCACTGTGCTATTAGTTGTTTGTTTTTCTGGCACAAAACGCTATTCTAGACGGTTACAAGAGTAAGAAAACATGGAGAATTTACTCTTTTCGCTGTCCTTTGTTTCTGTGCTTAGCAGTTCCTAATGAATTTGAGGAGGAGTTTTTGGGGGGTTTATTTTGGGGTTTTTTGGACAAGTGTTACAGGATACATGACTTTCTATTTTGAATTAAGCTACACAGCTGATGATGGCTTAGATGATGTTCTGGTCTGTCCTGCATGTAGGGTTGGAAGGTGGATTTACAGAAGAGGGAGAAAGTGAAGGGTGTATAATGCCTACATCCCAACACATGGAATACATCTGACTTGGGATGCCAGTTGCATGGCACTGTGTAGCCTTCACTCTCTTTCCCTCCTTTCTTCAATTCTGGTCAGCTTTATGGTTGCCTCTCTTCTTTATATACTTTCACCACTGGCTCCAGTGTGCTACATGAGAGTTGCTACAGAAAAGAGGTTACTTAGAAGGTAATTGCTGTATTGAAATAGCTGCAGGGCAGAAATGAAAAGGATGGAGGGCCCATTCATTACTTCTGTAAATTGTTGCTGTAACATTCAAACAAGTAGAAAAGTGACTTTCTTAGGAGCTGAGACTCAGAGTATGCTCTGGTGTTCCAGTTGATGCAATCGAAATTAAAGCCTTAGATTGTTTTTTAGCAAGTCTTATGCTCTTAGAAGTCCTGGAGCAGGTTAGACCTATTAAATAGAGGGCTTTAAACACAGGTTGTTAGGGACTGTGAGCAACTGAACACCTTTTTCTTTTTTGTCTGCTCGATCTGCAGGGTGACAAAAAGAGAAAGTGAACAGACATGGCAGTTCACATAATTACGTGGGCCAGAGGGAAAGCTTCAGCATTTCCTTCTTAGCACTTGGTGATTATTCTGCAGCTGAGATGAATTTGGAACAACTTCCAAAACAGAAGTACTCGGTGTATAAAGCAGAAGAGCTTGTCATGCAAGATTCTTATTTCATACCATTACAGAGACTGTTTTCCTGTAATCTTGTGCAGTTGAAAGGCCTTGTTACCATGCAAATCTTAAATCTTTTAATTAAGTATATTACCAGCATATTAGGTCTCTGGTGTCATGTTTTTGTGAACAAATTAGTTACCAGTTGTGCCATACTAACAACTTTGGTATGTTCTTGTACATCACAGACAATTTCCTTTAATCCCTTATGGGATGTCTATAAATTTTTTAATTTCTGGGCTGCATGCTTTTTTGGAGAAGTGAAATGTTATCCTGAGAATNTTTTTTTTTTTTACTTTGCTCTTTAGGAAGCTCTGAGTATAGCCAAACTGCAAGTTGAGATGGGGGCTCAGGTTCTTGACATCAACATGGATGATGGGATGCTGGATGGACCTGCTGCAATGACCAGATTTTGTAACTTGATTTCTTCAGAACCTGATATTGCAAAGGTTGTAATTGAGTCACTCCAGAGAACAATAAAGAACATTTTGTGTTGGAAATTGCCTTTCAGAAAATTCTGATATTGATTTATTTAGTAATCAGTTTAGGTGGTTAATAAGCAGATGTAGGTGTCCCCCAAGAGGAGAAGGTACTATAAAGGAAGACCTTTGGGACTAATTCAGGTTTTAACATTCTCTGGTTTCAGCTAAATATAAGCCAGTCCTTTTCATTGGTTAGAAAAGCCAAATGCAGGTTCCTTTTGCAGCAGTAATGAGCCATTATTTATATTGGCAGTGAAAGAGAGTTCCACAAAACTTAAAATTGCTATGGTTATAGATTTTTTAAAAGATACTTCTGTAGTGTTCATTCTCTAAAAATGAGTATCTAATTCAGAAACACAAGCCAATACAGGGAGAGGAGTATGTGTCTCTAAGTGATGGAGTTGCTATAGAAGCTCTTGAGTTAAATTTGCTCTGAGCTTTGCATTTAAAGCGAAGTGACTCTACAGATACCATCTGGAAACTTTATTCATAAATTCTGATTAATGTTGTGTGCACATTTATGCCCAAATGGGCAAACAGCATGTGCAACTCTAATGAATAACTGTATTCCCCTGGCTTGCTTCTCTGCTATTTACAGGTGCCATTATGCATTGACTCCTCAAATTTTTCAGTGATTGAAGCAGGTTTGAAATGTTGCCAAGGGAAATGCATTGTAAACAGCATCAGCCTTAAGGAAGGTGAGGAAGACTTTTTGGCAAAAGCAAGGAAAATTAAGTTGTATGGAGCAGCTGTGGTTGTCATGGCTTTTGATGAAGTGGGGCAGGTGAGTGTCACTATAAAGGAGATGTATCTTTCTCCTGGAATGTCAGACTTTTTTACTCTTGTGCAAGACAGAGTTGTTTCATTGATGCAAGTGATTCAAAGAGATCTGTAGTGTCTTGTAGTCTTGGCAATAGTTTTAACCCTGATACGTAAGCATTTCTCATGCTGCTCATGTTTGAAGAATCCAAGTACTGCTCTAAGAGTAGCTCTGTCAGCAAAAGAGCATGTATCTTGCTATTCAGACATGATGAACTATTTATATTTGTTGTTCAGACACTGAGTTTTGCGTGATGATGGAATATTTGTGAGTTAGCTGCACCAAAACCAGTACAAAACTTTGCATAGGGTGATGAAATGTTGAGGAACAAAATTGTTTTTAATGAATGGAATCAGAACTTCAGGTACAAGTGTGATGGTATTTTCAATACAAAATTCTTGTACATAATTATTTGTGATGGTAAGGCTCTCAGTCTTGAGTTACTAGAACCATAAATATCTTCTGGAGTGTGTGGTGTGGGGTTTTTGTTTTGTCTTTTTTTGTTTGTTTGTTTTGTTTTGTTACGTGTAAGCTTCATATCAGAATTCTTTCTCCACTAGGCAACAGAGACAGAAACCAAGATTGCAATCTGTTCCAGAGCTTATCATCTCCTTGTGGAAAAAGTGCACTTCAATCCAAATGATATAATATTTGACCCTAATATCCTGACCATAGGAACTGGGATGGAAGAACATAATCTCTATGCCTTGAACTTTATCAATGCTACTAAAACGATAAAAGTGAGTTGTAAGCTTATCCTAACTTGGAGAATTTTGCTGAGGCCACCACAAAACAGGAAACCACTCAACCCTCCCCACCCCCAACCAACAACAAAACACTGCTTCAAAGCGATATGGGTTTTAACTTAGCAAGGGGGTGGGGGGGAAGGCTATTCCTCTGCAGTGCAGCCATTCTTCAACATTGCTGTATTTCCAGTTGTGGTTTGACTCTGGCTGGAGGCCAGACTCCCAGCAAAGCTGCTCTATCACTTCCCCTCTTAGCTGAACAGGGGAGAAAATACATGTTGAGAGGCTTTGGAGTCGAGATAAGGACAGGGAGAGATCATTCTGCAATTAGCATCACAGGCAAAACAGACCCAACACAGAAGAAAGTCGAGAAATCTCTCTAATTTATTACACACGCACACAGAGAAACCAGAGTCAGATAATGAGAAGTACAGAACAGCTCTTAAAACACCACCTCCCGCCCCTCCCTTTTTTGCAGGCTTCACTTTATTCATGATTTTCTTCTCCTGAGGATGGCACAGGGGAAAGGGGGAGAAATAGGGAACAGAGGCTTCAGTCTTCTGTCAGTTCCTCATGAGTTTTTCTCCTTCTCTGAGGTGGGATGGTGGTTGGGACCTTTCTCACACTCTTTTCCTGTGCCAGCATGGGGTCCCACCCACGGGAGACAGTCCTCCATGTGAGTCCTCTCGCATGGGGCCTCAGCCCTTCACCAACTGCCTCAGCGTGGGTCACTGCTATAAACTCATAGAATGTCTCTCAGTCCCAGACTGATGCCCCCAGCCTGGTCCCCCACAGAGTCACAAGCCCCCTCAGCAAACCTGCTCCAGTGTGGGCCTCTGTCTGTCTCTCTGCTTCTTATCTGTCTCCGCGGGCTGCAGGTGCTGCCAGGGGCTTGCTCCAACGTAGGTCACAGATTCTCCTATATTCTTCCACCTCCTCCATGGTGGGCTCCTGCCTGGGCCAGGTACCTGTCCATGGGATGCAAGTGGGGTCTCTTCATCCTCCATGGGCTGCAGGGGGACACCTGCTTCACCATGGTATTCTCCACAGGCTGCAGGGAATCTTCTATCAGTGTCTCCTCCTCCCCCCCTCACTGACCCTGGTGTCTGCAAAGTTTCTTCCATCTTCTCACTCCCTTCTCTGGTGGCAAAATGCATCTGTTTGTGTTTTTCTCTCTCTAAAATGTGATTCCCAGAGGCGCTGTGACCGGCGCTGACTGGCCCGTCTGGCCTTGTCAGTAACAGGGTTTGGAAGTTTGGCCTTGGGAGCCCAGCTGGGTTTTGCTTTGTTGGACCCTTAAGAAGCTTCTAGCTGCTTCTTAAAGAAGCCACCCTGTAAAACCACCACACCAGTAAAACTTGAAATAGTTCTGTAAATATATTTTAGTTTGTAAATACACTGTATTAATTGAGGTAACATTCACATTTCTGGTCTAGCTAAAGGGACCTATTTGGAGGTGCATGAAAGCTGCCTTTTTAAGTTAATAAAACTTATGCTACTGTGGAAGGGATTTGTACAGTAACCTTAGCCAAAATAAGATTTGTGCAGTAACCTTAGCTTCCCTGGCTGTATTCCTTATGGAATACAGCCAGGGAAGCTACACTCCTCTTTTGCAGGGCACTGTTACTGGTCTGGAGATGCTCTGACAGTAGCAGTCTGGGGCTTGGATGCCCCACAGCATCTTTTGTCACCACAGGGCTTCTGGAATGGAGGCTGCACTCTTGAGGGTATCTGCTCAGCTCCAGCATGGTCCTGCGATATGCAAGCAGGCATGTTGCCTGCTCTTGTTTCACGAAGAGTGGGGGGTGGCAGAGCTGTAAGTAGGTCTGAAAATCTGGAATACTGTTGTGGGAGGACTGATAGGCTTAGAATAGCACCTACGACTATGGAAACAATGACAGCTGCTTACTCATAGCTAGGCTGGATCTTTCCTTTTATTTGTATCTTTTTCTACAGAGATTTGAATTGCTTTTTATGAATTCAGGTATCCAGAAGGATCTGGAATAAGGAAGAGAAAAAGGGAGCATAGCCAATGCACAGCAATCTGGGGCCAGCTGTTTTATGGAGTGAATGTTTTGCTTATGTTTCCTTTTTGGAACCACTTTTTAAAAAAAATATATGCACAATTCCTGTAGGAAACACTGCCGGGAGCCAGGATAAGCGGAGGGCTTTCCAATCTGTCTTTCTCCTTTCGAGGAATGGATGTCATTCGAGAAGCAATGCATGGGGTGTTCCTTTATCATGCAATTAAGGTATGATGTGCTGATGGCTTCCATATGTTTGCCCTTGGCAGATGTGCAGTGCTGTGCCTGACAGCCCTGACTGGGGGATTCTCTGTTGGCTGTTTTTCAGTACGGCATGGACATGGGAATTGTGAATGCTGGGAATCTGCCGGTGTATGATGATATTCAGAAGGAGTTGCTACAGCTGTGTGAGAATCTAATCTGGAACAGAGATCCTGATGCGACAGAGAAACTTTTACATTATGCTCAGGTAACTTCCAGTTTTAAGCTTTGAATAATAGTAAGCTTAGCACATAGGCTTTAACACCTCCCTGCTGGTGGTAGGTAGAACAGCCTATAAACTGTACATGTCAATCTAGTGGTGGGTGTTAGATGTCACTAATGATACTACAAGTGGTTCAGTTATTAATAGAGAATGAAGGGAACTCTGATACATAGGTGAAATAGTTGCTTGTGGCTCCTGGCTGTGCCATAGAATTCCAGTTTGTGTAACTTGTGTCAATAGTGAGGATGAGCAATTTAGTGTGGTGTTGAGATGATGAAATGATCATGGTCATGGTGGTGGTCAAGGACAAAGATTGCTCATCTGAAGGTCTCCAGATTATCAGCCTTAAGATGACTGCTGAAATCCAATTCTGAACAGGAAAAATCTCTTTGGGTTAGGTGACTCTCAGATTTAAGAAAGTTTGTGTGCCCGTTTTGTAGCTCTTGGAGGTACCATTTCTGTGTACAGCTTCATTTGGTTTGTAGTTTGCCCTGTGGTGTGCTTTTTAGGAGCAATGGCAGTGATGAAAACCAGTACAGAGGAGACTCCCCTTATCCCTTGAGCTTAGGCAATGTTAGATGGTGCTCTTAGTGTTTAAGCAGTTCACTTGGGAGTGATCTTGTCTGTGTAAGCAGAGTTTTCCCATTAGGGTATTCAAGCTTGCATGAAATGGAAGAAAGAATAGAAGAAAGGCAGAATGTGAATTTCAATGGAGCATGAAAAGCAGAAATCAGAAATGGATGATGACTCCTAGGTTTAGTTTGGGAAGACACTGTTGGAATTTCTGCTCTTATTCATGGTGGTAGTTTTATTGTGGGAGTAAAAGACTTCCCCATTGCAATTAAGAGATGTTCTTGATTCAAAGCATCATATCAAGATGAATGAAAACTTGTATGGTTTCTCTTCCCATGTGTGAGATCTTGGTTCCATGACTTTTCCCATGACTCTCTTTAGAAACTGCTAATGAACACTCAAAAGTATAGTTGATTCATAAGGACTGAAAGGTGTCGGA
Organism: Heliornis fulica; assembly: GCA_013399135.1. NCBI lineage: Eukaryota > Metazoa > Chordata > Aves > Gruiformes > Heliornithidae > Heliornis > Heliornis fulica. Next base: position 73,307 of record VXBZ01002165.1, on the reverse strand, counting down.
TTCTTTTCCTGCCTTGGTTCTCCGGTATAAAGCACTTGCTTGGTGGTTGAAGTCATGGACAGGGTGCTCTTCCATGAGCCTTTCTGGGGCGAGTGCTTACGACCTTTGTTGCATTGCAAAGGCCAAAAGGGCTTCACGAAGGGGAAGTGTGAGGCAAAGAGAATATGTGATGGTTTGGGACAGTCTGTGTGTGTGAGGAGCACTGGTTCTGTAGGCTGCCTGATTGAAAACACAGCTGTGATATGGAATAACATAGCCTATTGTAGCAGAAACTGAATTAGTGCTAAAATAATTAGGATTTTAAAATTCAGTGTAGTGTGTGGGTCAGGAATCAATTTAAATTTTGTTCCCCAAAGTAAAACTATTAGGATTAGTAATTTTCTTGCCCTTCAAAACGATGAAAAGTTTAAACTGCTCCCTTACACATTTTTTTCTTTTCATTGTGCTTTTTACCATCTTCATTGAGGTATATACTCTGTGAGAAGTTAACCCCCCAGGTGTCTATAGTACATCATAGGTGTTTGTAATATGATCTGCATGTATATATAAAAAAAACTTTTGGAATAATCTAAAATTATTTTATGGGTCAGTACTTGAAATTATCTTCGCTTTTCTGAAAGTAAAGCCTGTAGTGCTACTTATGCCTGCAAATTCCTATGGATGTCTTTCCTCTTCAGAATCATGCCCAAGGAGGAAAAAAAGTTGTACACACCGATGAGTGGCGGAAAAGCTCTGTGGAGGAAAGGCTGGAATATGCTCTCATAAAGGTGAATCTGCAGAAAATTGTCCTATCCATCAGCTCTGAGATGTGACTTCAGCTTAGGCTTTGAAGGAATACTTTTGGCTTTAAAAATTCTTCAACTGGCATTCTTCTAAAAGCCGTTAACTAATAATAAGTAATATATTTAAATAACTAATAACAGAATATTGTGGTGATTTGTCTTTAAATTTAACAAGTTGAAGTCTTTGGCCCTTAATATTTTATTCTGCTGATAGAAACATACTGCCTTTACTTAGTAACATTCTGCTTATACTTTCAGGGTGCTTTTGGGTTGGTTTGTTTGGTTTTTGTTTGTTTAACAGTAGTACACCAAGGCAATCTTTATATGTTTCTGCTTATGAGTGGTTAAGAAAAACAGATGTGTTAATACCAGGGACTCTTGCTGTGAGTAACTTTATATGCTTAAGAATGGCAAAGTTTTGTTTCCAAAAAAAACCTGTTTTAAATACACATTTGATGTATTCTTAAAGACTAGCAGTGTCTGTACTTTCATTGTGATATGTTTTGGGGGAGGAGGCAACTAAATAAAAGCTGTATTTCTAGATAGATAAAAGCTTCTCCATTTTTCTTTTTTTCCAGGGCATTGAGAAGTATGTCACTGCAGATACAGAAGAAGCAAGATTAAATCAGGAAAAATACCCTAGACCTCTAAATGTAATTGAAGGGCCTTTGATGAACGGCATGAAAATCGTTGGTGATCTTTTTGGTGCTGGAAAGATGTTTCTGCCTCAGGTAACGAGCAAATTTTCAGGTATCTTCCCATTTTGCAAAAACTAGCATTGTAAGATGTAGCCAAAACATTCTGTGCTAGCTGTTTTTTCAGGTACAGCACGTGATTTGTGAAAATTCAGGTACTGCTAAGAAGCAGCACTGTTTGTTCTTTACTTTGGAACTTGACTTTCGTTATGTAGCTTTACGTATTTGTGTCCTTTATTCCTGGGCGTTTACTTTATTTGTAATTCAGTTTTAAGTCTGGACCTGGGAAAAAGAGCATGAGGTAAAAAAAGATCCAAATAAAAATTGCCTAGTTTAGTACCTTCAAAATCTGTGCTGGTTTGTCACTTCCAGTTCTGCTGTGAGTAGTCCAAGAGGTTGCACTGTGAAAACAAGTTTTGCATGACCCCTAGCCTGGAAGGCAACAGCCTGCTACCACAGGATGATCCCAAAACCTGGAGTTTGGGTTTGCCAGTGAAGTTCTGTTTACTGTTTGAATAAGTATGCAAGAAAGCAAAGAGAAATCTGAGGCTATTCCCGTACCTGATCTTCATTAATTTTTTCACCCTCTTTTTCTATATAGGTGATCAAATCTGCTCGAGTTATGAAGAAAGCAGTTGGCCACCTTATTCCCTATATGGAAAAAGAAAGGGAGGAAAGAAGAGTCAAACAAGGCGGTGTAGAGGAAGAGGTAAGACATAGTCCTTTGTTCTGTAGCTCTGTGATAGCATGCCATGAAAAATAATGGAAATCATTTTTTGCTAAAAACATATTCAGCTTTCCTGCTGGAGAGTTGATGCTGTCATATGGAAACTGACCATCTTGGAGTAACTTCAGGTAGGTCTGAAATTCATCAAGTGCACATTTTGTGGAACTCTGCTTGGTGTGTCCTAAGCTGTTGCCCCAAGCTTCTTGAAGGATGACATAAGCTTTTGTGGGTCCTTTATAGCAGTGTTACTTATTTCTTGTGGTATTGTAGGCATTTAATTATTGTTTTGTTTATTTATGGTGATTCTCTAACTTTATGGCAAATTTTGCCATTTGCTTCTACTACTTTTGCCTTCAGTGAACTCCAGAATTCCCTTGTATGTGTTCAAAGCCTGTTACCGTATCTCTTTCTATTCAGCTTTCCATTCCCCCTACTCCTGACCACTCTGTCCCTAAGCAAACCAAATGCTTCCATTCTTTTTCTTCATAGGTCATGACTGCAAGACCTCTTGTTATCGTAGAATAATATATTTATTACATGTACAGCCATGACAAAGTTGCAAGTGTTTATGAAAAGAGGGTTTGAATATAGTTGTCATATATTTGGTTTTCCCACTAGTTTCAGAAGACTGTTTTTTATCTACTACATGAAATCTATATAGTTTAAAATATCCAATGATTTTCATGTGGGCCTTTATAGCATTTCCTGTTTCACTTTCAACAGTTGGTGATGCCTGAGAATTAGTTTCATGAACTACCCTTGCATATTTCTGAAATAATTTCTTCTCAGTATGGTTAATGGAGTATGTGATAGGAGCACTGAAAATTGAAGATACAGGATATCCTCTGTTTCTCCTTAGTGACAAGTTTCTATTCAGTAGAAAAGGGAGTTTAGATGAATTGGACAAAATCACCCTTTTAACTACTCCTGTCTGCTGTTTCCTACCATATTTCTATGATAGGTGCTTCCATTTTTGGTGGTTAAATATTTTTCTTCTTATCTTGTCTTTGACTATCAAATTTAGGCTTGATGTACATACGCTTTTCTGGAGTTCCGTGGAACCTCACCTTGTCTTCACGAGTTCTCAGAGCCAATGGCTGTTTATCAGTATCCAGTATTTAATGTGCGCGCGCGCGCACACACACACACACACACTAGCAGGATTTCTCTTAACTGTGATACTTATGTTTCCTTTGGTTTCCCTTCTGTGGGTTTTTGAAGGGTTCCTAATTCTTCCATTGAAATCTTTTTACAGTGTGGATCTGCTGTGTGATTGTCCAGCATAAATGCAGTGAATACTGCAAATAATTAAAAGAAACAACCACAATAATCAAACCTGTCTGATCTTAAAAGAGGAAAGAGAATGCCTAATGCCTTTTCCTATATTCTTTCTGGATGTGAAGATGTCTTCTCTCTAGTATCTCAGGTGGATTTGTTCTCTGTCTGCCACGAATCACTTTTCTACATGTCATCTCTCTCCTGCTCAGGCTGTTCTCTTTTTTAATTCAGACAACAGTCTTGGTATTTGGCACCTTCTAGTTTGTTCTGATGTTGTTGGAAGTCTTTGCCCCATTGCCTCTGTGAACTCTGGATTAGGATTTACTCTGAAGCCCTCCCTGGCACTTAATTTTCTGGCTAAAAGAAAGTGAAGTGGAGTTTGAGAGATTCTTAAAAATCTAGCAAGCACTCTGAAGAGGTTGTGAGACACTCTCCTCAGCCACACAGAGTAGGGGGGAAACAGCAGGGCTTCTGTCCTGCTTCCTTTTCCTTGTGCTGGGTAAGGGATGTAGTGCCTTTCTCTTAAAAAAACCTGTTGTCACTATAGAGAATTGATGGCAGAAAAAATACCCTGCATCTACCTCCAAAGTTAGATGCTGACTTGACGGAACATTATTGTCAGAGTCTGGTAGCTGATCGCTCTGATGTTACTCAGGCTACTGGAACCTCCAGGACAGATTTAGTCACAGGCTGCCAGGAAATGCAAAGCATTGATAGTTAGATTTGAGGATGAATAGCTGTGGCTATGGACCTCTATCAAGATTAAAGAGTAGCAGTTAGTTGGATGTGTGCCCAGAACTTGAGAACCTCCTTACTTAAGACCATTGAAATCACAGTATCTCCTAAACGGGTTGTATTTAAAATGGCGTGCACTCCAGACCATGTTGTTTGCTGCCCTGAACACGTTTTCCGTCTTCTGTGCAAATCCTATTTATTTTTTTTCTCAGTAGTTCTTTTGTGTGATGCATGTGGACAGCACATTTTGTTCTTCCCCCAGTCCTTGGGTAATCTTTCTCCAGTTTTTCTCTTACATTTCAGCAGTATATTTTCAGCAGATTTTTTGTTTGTTTGTTTGTTTTTACTGATGTGCTGACATGGATTAATTTCATTTTGCCTTCTCTGTTTCCTGGTCCTTTGGTAAAACGGGAGCCCTGGGGGTTTAATCAACTCTAAAAAGAGCCAAAATGATCTCTTTATTTTAGTAAACAGCAGAATTGGTGGGGATCCAAGGCTTTTATTCAACAAATGTGTTAGGACCACGAGAAATGCTAGTATTACTCTTGGTAATATATAAAGCGGGTTTTTTCCCCAGAAAATTGGAACTGCAGAAGGCAATGTAGCTTCATGATCAATCTCTACTTGATGCTGTCAAGACATTAAAGATGCTTCATGGAAGGATTTAGGTCTCCAGTTCCACCATCTGCAAAGGAGATTAGATACTGCCCCTAAAAATATTTTGTAGTTTCACATAGAATACGTTCAGTTTTCCACTTTATTTAAAATCTGTGCAATTTAAGTACTGTTACTGCCATCTAATCCTGCACTGACTCAGACGTGGCGCTGTGATAGCCTGGAGCTGCTCTGAGTGATGAGCCTGATTATAAAACTAAAAAGGCCTGGCAGAGGGCAGTCCAGTGGGGAGTCAGTATAGGAAGCTCCACTGTTGCCCTGCTGGCACGGCCCCTTTGCCAGGCCTAGGACTGGTTTGAGACAGTATGGCTTCTCTTCCAAAGGAGGTCCTTTTATCAGCCTCTTTGCTCACCTTGAGTAGTCTGAAGTAGTCTCCCTCACGGTTCTTGTTGCAGCAAAGGTTCAGCCTCTTCTGCTTTTGCCAGTTCCTCTCATTCTTCTCAGCACCACATTGAAAAAATGTTCTTGATGCACAAGCAGGCATGTAATTACGAGTCTTCTTAGCATTTTGTTTTATGTATTATATCTATTCAAACAAACTCTTTGTTGGTAGAGTTTGGAACAGAAGTACCTTAGGAGTTCAGCTACCACACTGGACAAAATGTTGTGCAGAGCTAAAACTTTTTATCTGCTGTTTTGTTTTTTTCAAACACATCCTTTTTTTAATTATGATTTAATTTTCTTGCACACAGTTTGCAAGAAGAATAATTGTGCAAATTTTTATTACCTGAATCTTTTAAAATAACTTTCAACAATGACTATTTTACCTTTACTAGCTTTGCAATTACTTATGCTATGTTAAGAGTCTCGGTCATGGATTAGGATTGCACTGCTGAAGAATCTGTGCAAGCATACTGAAGATTTTGAAGAATTAAACTCTTGTGTTACTTATTTGACTTTCAGGATCCTTACCAGGGAACAATAGTACTAGCAACTGTGAAAGGGGATGTACATGATATCGGCAAGAACATTGTGGGGGTCGTGCTGGGCTGCAACAACTTCAGGTAAAGGGACTAACATTGGGTTGCTGGGCACATAGTTGTATAAGGCTAGCTAATTAATTAATTATTCTAGCAGCGGCTGTGGTGATAAGAGGGGGACATTTCTTGGACACTGTCTCCTGTTGTGGTTGGGAACACTGATCATACTAGATATTACTAATGGGGGAGGCAAGATACAGTATAGCCTCCTCCTTTTAATACCTTTTTTTCCTAATTGACATCTAAGGTGAGTGCAGTTTAATATCAACTGAAATGTAGATGAGACCATCCATTTTTTTACTCTTTACATTAGTCAGATATAATAAGCATAATATCTTAGCCATGTAAGTATAGTGTCTAAAGAGATCAGATGTGACCATTGCAGTAGAGCATTGCAGGGTTGGCAACAGTGTTGAAATGAACAGTCATGTTTCCATCAGAGCTCTTTGTCGAACACTTCACAAAGCTGCATCTGCTTTGGAACTCTGTCTTGCCGTTCACTTTCATTAGTTTTGTCTTTGACTTAGGGCTTTAATTTGCCTTAAATAGCCCAAATGATCTCGATATTTTAAAACAGAAATGGTTGAAACCAGTAGCAGCATATTATGTTTCATTATCTCTTGAATTTCTGTCAATTGGTTTAGGCTTTCTTGAGCTTTATTTAGACTTACTCTGTCACCATGAGTATGAGAGAGGCTGAATGAAGTTAATAGGCTGGGGTGACATACTTGGAAAAATAAAACTTGGTAATTGCTAGGGCTATCAGGAATAAAATAGTAGCAAGGGAATTAGCAAGGGAATTAGTGTCTCATTTCATAAAATATATGCTTTAAGACAAAAAATCCTGACATAAGATATGATGTCCAACAAACCTTTTCATATTGCCCAAATATGTTCAGAAGTGCCACTGCTGTTGGTTAACCTTGGCTGGCAGCTAAGCACCACACAGCCGTTCATGCACTTGCTCCCAGCCAGCCTCAGTGGGATGAGGAAAAGAAGAATAAAATCAAGAAAAATTGTGGCTGGATATAAAAAATGTGTAATAAGTGAAAAAGTGGAAGAAGACAGGAATTAAAACCAAAGCGAGTAACGCAAAGGCAATTACTTGCCACCTCCCACATGTAGAACGATTCCTAGCCAGGTCCTGAGCAAAAGATGGCTAAGTCCCTTGCTCTCCCTTCTAACTACTGTGTGACATCATATGCCATGGAATATTTCTGTGGTTAGTGTGGGTCATCTACCTGGTCGTGTTCACTCCCAAAGTCTTCCCCACTGTTTGGTGGGGGGCTAAAGTGAGAAATGGAGAAGGCCTTGATGCTGGACAAACATTAGTGTGTTACCAGCATTTTTTTGGTCACAGATCTAAAACGTGGCACCATACCAGCTCCTTTGGAGAAAGTTAACTTCAACTCAGCCAGTCTTAGTACAGCCACAAAAAGAAATACTACTTTTGTTTTGTTTTTTTTGTGGTTTGTTTGTTGTTTTTTTTTTTTAGCCTTTAACACTTGAATTTTCTTACCTGCTCTGCCATCTGGAACTCTGATGTATTGAAGATTTTGACAGATCCAGAGGTATTTCCTATATTAAAATTCCCAGCAGAGGCCTTAGGAGAAACAAAGTCTCAATTTTTACTTCAATTTTAGGTCAGTCATTTACAGTAGGAGGAATGTGTTTGCCCTTTAGCAGAAATTTGACTTGTTTTTTTTTAAAGAATCTTGTGTCATCTTACTTCTTTTCACAGAGTTATTGATTTAGGAGTCATGACTCCATGTGATAAGATACTGAGGGCTGCTGTTGAGAACAAAGCAGGTATAGAGAGATTTCATTAGTACTCCTGAATAGTTTGATTTTTAAACCCCACTCACACTTTTTATTGCTAATCGTTGCGTTCTTATGCTGTCTGTAATTTGGTCAGACTGTCCTTAGAATAAATCAGAGCTTTTGCATTAAGAATATAGAGTTTGGCGCTTGTGTGAAACATAGCCTGAGGAACCAAAACTTGTATCGAAAGGACTACTACAGGAGAGAAGCTTTAGTATTTGTTTTACAGATGGATACATGGAGACTTGGAAAGGTTAAATAACTTGGTGTTAGGTCTTAAATCGGCATAAGAACTTGGCACTCAGCCTGCCAGATCACTGAGTGTGAAATCAGGAATGAGTTGTTCTAATAATGAACTTACTGAAACAAGTTACTGTTGCTTTGAAACAGTCTATTGTGCCTTAGAAAATAGGAATTCTCTGGAACATAGGTGGTGAAGTTCGAAAGCACTTGCTCTTTCGAAGAGCAGACCTTATAATTATTTTGTCTAATTTCCCTCCTCAGTGATGAAATTCTGAGGTTTGAAGCTCGCTAATCAGAAGTACTTTATATTTGTTGCTGAAAGTAGAGTAGTGGGTGTTCAGCAGTTTGCAATCACTCATTCTTGGAAAGCTTTCACTTTCTGATTAGGTCAAATCTCATTTGTAGACTTACAGCTACCCTGCTTTTTATGCCACTGTTTTCTGTCTGACGCATGATGCTGTCTGCATAAAAGAAAAGCTTTCTGTAATAACTTCTGTATCACTTCAGAGTGCATTTGCTAAACCTTTTATGTATGTGTGTTTGTAAATTTGCAATAGACATAATTGGTCTGTCTGGTCTCATCACCCCTTCTTTGGATGAAATGATTTTTGTTGCCAAGGAAATGGAGAGATTGGCAATAAAGATTCCTTTGCTGATTGGAGGAGCAACTACTTCCAAGTAAGATATCTCAGTTGGGAATATGGATAATGTATATGAAAATAGTGTTAATGAGGCAAAAATACATTTATAGCCATTACTTTTCCTTTCCCTCATTTTCCCCCAATATGCATGCTGGCATTTATATACTTAAGACTGAATGTTATATCAAAAGTCGTAGAATATAGAAGTACAATGTAATCAGGACACAAGGAATAACGAATATTTCAGATGTTCTGTGAGCGTTGTGTATTTCACAAGTGTATGTTGTATGTATGTGAAAGTATTGTATTTCCTTCACACACATATGAACCCAGTTCTGTTCTTCTGAGGGGTTGAATGATCTGTTTCGAGTCACCAAAGCATCCTGAGAACACAAGATTTTGAGACTAGAAGTGGTCATGTTGACGTCAGGCAGCTCTTATCTTTCAGAAAGTTAATGTTTGCCTGGATCGCTGTTCAGCACTGCGCTTACTGGGTTAAGCCTTTCCAGTCCTGTTCAGACAGGCTTGTGGGCATCTAGTCTGACTGCTCATCTTGAAGTAGTTACTGTTTTGCTTTTGATAGACTGAGCGGTTCTGTTAAGATAGGTCTGAGAGAGCACAATTCAAATGAAATAATACAGCTGCTCTGATGTCCTGAAGACCAGTCTTGACAGCTTACTGACACCTAGTATTAATGTTAACACTAAAGTGGTTCAGGCATGCACAATGGCCTTGGGTCAGGCTCTTCTAACTGGTTTATGTACAGGTTCTCAAGTAGGTGACAGCTCAGGAGACTGCAGAGGTAATTTCTTGCAGAACTAGAAGCTGATGGCAGTGCTGCTCTCTCTGTTGGAGTAGCACCTGTTCTAGCAGAACCATCAGCTCTGTGTTTTTCTCTGTGGTTCTTTGCCTTAGAAAATTGTACCATAATTGGACGCACGGTGAAGAGCAGGATCATTACCTTGCTTTATTCTTCCTGTAGTTATAATACAAGGTTAAGTGTATCCTTTTTCTCCTTCTCCACGAGAGTCTCTTTTCCTATGGCTTTGGTACTGAGAACAAACACAGAGAGTTCTTTTTCTTAAAAAAAGAAAAGGGGGTGGTGGGGAGGAAAGGCTTTATTCAAAGTAGTGGTCCTAGAGGAGCCCTTTCTTCAGATCATTGTAGTGTTTGCACACAGGGCATTGTGGCCTAGCAATTGATGTCAAATAACCAGCATCAAAATCCTGTGTGGATTTGCAGAGATGAATGTAGCCACAGCAAGGCAGCACTAGTTTTATCCTTGAATATGGAAATTATTGAAGATTACATATGTATAGTTTTGTATATGTAATAGTAATGTTATTCATGCGAACTGCATGTAAATATATACTTATGCATATGCCCAGACACATAAAATTTCTATAAAATAAGTAAACATATTCTCTATGAAAGACTAGATCGGTAATATATATATAATTTTACTTCTGCAGTCATAAGTTTAACCTCACGTGTGCATTCTGGAAGGTTGTGTAGATGTCAGAGGTTGCTATTGGAGAGACATCTGCACTTTTTCTGTCATAAGTAGACATGAGTGTCTGGAATAAGGAGACCATAAGTACTCAGAAGGGTGGAAAGTGAGATTAGTTTGAAAGAGAGAAACAGGATTTTGCCTAGAGAATCTATATAATAGTTTCTTCATAAATTACAGTAATTATAATGTTTGTGTTCTCACTGTACAGCTTTGGCAAATTTAGATATTGACAAATAATGGTGACAGTTCTGTTGTAGTAATGTTTGGTTTTTTAAATAATAATGAGTAGTATGTATCAGCTCATATGGTGCCATTGTAGGACCATGCCCTGTTTGTTTCCTTTGTTCCTATAAAAGCAGAAGACACAATCTCTTTTTCTAAAAAATAGAGCAGCCAAGATCAAAAGTGCATTGCATAGAAGCAAATTATGATGATCCTGGGCACTTGGTTACGTGTCTGTTGCACAGTCATTGGTATCCTCACTTAAGGAAGCTTTTTCATTCTGTATTTCACACAGCAGAGTTGCAGTCTCTAAATCCCATGTGATAGTCTACTTGGCTGGTGCAGCACTTGTAACAGCTTGAGCTGGGCATCTTTGCAGAGGGACCCTGAACAAAGAAATTCCTGGGCAATTAGACTCTAACGATTGAAGTTCACAGATTCAGTTTCACAGAATGTTAGGAGTTGGAAGGGACCTCAAAAGATCATCTGGTCCAACCTGCCTGCTAGAGCAGGATCACCTAGGTTAGATTGCACAGGAACGCATCCAGATTGGTTTTGAATGTCTCCAGAGAAGGAGACTCCACAACCTCTCTGGGCAGCCTGTTCCAGTAATCCGTCACCCTCACAGTGAAGAAGTTCTTCCTTATATTCACATGGAACTTTCTATGTTCCAACTTGGACACATTGCCTCTTGTCCTATCACTGGCCAACACCAAGAAGAGCATGGATCCGTTCTCGTGACAGTCACCCTTAACATATTTATAGACATTAATGAGGTCACCTATCAGTCTCCTCCAAGCTGAAGATCTCCAACTCCCTCAGCCTGTCCTCATAAGGAAGATGGTCCACTCCCTTAATCATCTTGGTGGCCCTGCATTGGATGCTTTCAAAGAGTTCCCTATCCTTCCTCAACTGAGGGACCCAGAACTGGACACAATACTCCAGGTGTGGTCTTATCAGGGTAGAATAGAGTGGGAGAAGGACCTCTTGACCTATTAGCCACCCCCCTATCTAATACACCCCAGGATGCCATTGGCCTTCTTGGCCACAAGGGCACACTGCTGGCTCATGGTCACCCTGCTGTCCACCAGGACCCCCAAGTCCCTCTCATCTGCACTGCTCTCTAACAGGCCATTCCCAACCTATACTGGTACCTGGGGTTGTTCCTCCCTAGATACAATATCCTACACTTGCCCTCGTTAAATCTCATTCAATTTCTCCCTGCCCAGCTCTCCAGCCTGTCTTAATCCTGTTGAATGGCAGCACAACCTTCTGGTGTGTCAGCCACCCCTCCCAGCTTTGTGTCATCAGCAAACTTGCTGACTGTGCACTCTATTCCCTCATCCAAGTCATCAGTGAATACATTGAACAGTACTGGTCCCAGTACCGACCCTTGAGGGACTCCACTAGTTACAGGCCTCCAGACAGACTTTGTCCTCCCTTCATGCATCAGTTCAGACTGGTAGTGATGTTAGGGTCTGGGGACTTGACCTTTTTCATTGGGTCCTTCTTTGTCTCCAGACAGGCTGCTTCTCTTCTTATATATGGGGTTGCAGTCTCTACTGGTGGTTGTAGCCTCCTTATCCTCTAGCCTGAACTGGCTCTGGTACCTTCTTTTATTTAACTCGGAAAAGGTTCAGCAAAAGTTCAGTATGTTTAGGTGAAATTCATCACTTTAAAAAATGGTGTTTGACCTTAGTGTTAAGAAAGCAAACTGAGCTTTCACCTGCAAGGTCTTCGTTCCTGCACTTGCCTGCGCAGTTTGTCAGGACTGAGCAACAGGACTAGCTGCACTTCACGTGATGGCTTCAGCCTCAGCTTAGGGCTCCAAACTTTGATCCTCACAGTACTATAATACAGAAGTGATTCTCTGTTACACGCTGAGGTATCTCCACGAGGACTGCAATATGAGTAAATGCTAAATAACAGGGTGGATTGGGAGGCTTTTGTGTTAATGACTTAACTGACCAAGCATGTGCAAGTTTATAGTATTTATTACATGGCTGATAGAATTGTTTCTTCAGGTGAGTAGAGAGCTTGTGCCTCTGCTTTTGAAGTAGAGCATCATAAAAATGGAATAATCATTGCTGAAATATGTTAATTGCTAATCCACAGGGCCAGAAAGGAGCATGTGGGAGGGAAAAGTAGAAGATGAGCAAAAAAAAAAAGGAAAAATGTAGTCTTAGGTAGGCTTAGTTTGGAACATTCTTGCTGAAATTTTCTGAGACTCAAACTAATGAGTTGCTGATTTTCAGTCATCTGGTAAGACAGGGAACATGAGCTGGCACATTATTCATGAAGTGTTCTGATACTCTTTGAAGAGAAGTGTTTATGTACCTACTATGAAAATCTGTGTTTAATCATCCATGCATAGCAGATGGAAGAATTGCTTTCTTCTTTTGAAGTACTGGTCTATACAGTAAGTCAGGATTTATTTTGCTGGGGTGTTTTTCTGGGTTGGGTGGGAAGGGGGTTGTGGAATATTTTTCTTTTGACTGCTTTTGTTTCAGCTGTGAAAAGCTCACTATTTGTTTTTCTCATTTAAGAACACACACAGCTGTAAAAATTGCTCCACGATATAGCGCGCCTGTAATTCATGTCCTGGATGCATCCAAGAGTGTTGTGGTTGTAAGTTCTAAATTACAGTTTCTCACCCATGCAAAACTCTATTCCCTGTTTTTCTGTTGTGCTTCTCATCCTTTCCTTTAAGGCTTAACAATACAGCAGAAGGCTGAAGAGGCACAACAGAGACAGTTTCTAAACTACTGTTGCTTCACTTGTTTATTGCTCCTGCGTGGTTACCTCATCTGGCTTGAATTGCTGTCAGCAGATACCTTTATTTAAACGCTCATTTCTCCGACAAGAGTGATGTAATTCATTCTGAGTCCTTGACTGTAGTTTTGAGATGTTTTATGGTGAAGGGTGATGGGGTTACATGTCATCTGCTTTTTTTCTCTGTTTTGGATGTATTTCTGAAGTAACATGAGTCCTGTAAAACTCTGGCTGGAGTTGTGGGGACTGATGCTCCCTCTGTCAGACGGATGGGCAGCCTTCACTGGCCATACCTGCTGGAAAGACGTTGGCTGAGCTGTGTGGTGTTTCTGCAGCTACTCAGATTCTAAGGCCTTGGGGTATTCTTCTCTGTACTCTTCCAAGAGCCAGACTTGGCTCTGATACTATTACCTGTGTAGCAGGGCAGCACTCTCAGTAACAGTTGTGCTCTTATACACTTGTGGAGCCTAGCTTGTAAAGTAGTGGTACGGCTTAGTTTAGTGTCATCAGGTGTAATGGGGAAATTACTTCAAGACAGATAGCTTACTCTGAAGGTCATACTCTGTCTTTACTACAGTATGTTACAGTATGTCCTTAGTGATTTCTCTTTACTTTTTTCAGTGCTCCCAGCTCTTAGATGAAAGTGTAAAGGATGATTTCTTTGAAGAAATATTAGAGGAGTATGAAGAAATTAGACAAGAACACTATGAGTCTCTCAAGGTACAAAGATAATTCCTTCAGTTTCTTTTTTTTTCTAAGTGGTTAGTACTAATGCTCAGCTGCAGCTTCATCTGAAGACCTTCAAGTGTATTTGTGCTGATTTAAAACATTCTGTAGAATTGATGAGAAACTTAGAGTGCTTATGAAATCAAATTTTCTAGCCTATATGGGAAAATTCTGCATGAATCTAACACATGGTCTGCAAATTCCTGATTGTCTTTGGGCAATCAGTGGAATCTAGGACATCTCCATGGAGCTTGACCAATGTTAAGACTGTCTTCGCACAGAGAACCAGACACTAAGCTGAGATTGGTGAGTGTGGTGCTCTCCTTTAAGCAGAGCTCAGCAGTGAATTCATGGGCCTTGCTGAAGTTACTGTACATATCCTGTGCCTTTCAGAAGAGCTGGTAACTTGCCCAGAGACACACTGCTGTCACTGGTGGGGATGTCACTGCAGACCTAAACTTCTTGCAGGCAGTAGGAGAGTATCTTGCTGTACCTGTGTTTTCATGTGTTTGGAGGTAGTAAAGGACCATCTGGTGTAGTTCTGAGGAACTAAAAGTATTGTAGGCCAGTTTAATTAGAATTATACAGGAAAAAATAATGGCATGGTTGTGATGTAATTGTACTTGTGAACTGGGAGTTGGTGGAACTGATACTGTCTGTTGTCAGACTTGTCCTGAAGACTGTTTTGGGTAAAACCCTTGCCACCAAGTCAACAGTTACAATTTATTTGTCTAAAAGATGTCTGGCTTTGTTAAATTAATCTTTATGTCCATCCAGGAAAGAAGATACTTGACTCTACGGCAAGCTAGAAGAAAAGGTTTCCATAATGACTGGTTGTCAGGCCAAAAACCAGGTCAGCTTAAATGCTCTTTGTTGCTGTGCAAGTTTATGTATTAAATATTATTTTAATTAGGTTATGCTTCATTAAACTTCAGGATATAGCAGTGTAACAACTTGAGTAAATGGTGTCTGTCTGAGCAGAGATTTTTGGGCATAAATTAGAGCTTCCTGCTTCTGCTTTATATTATTTTCAGTATATTTTAAAAAAGTAATAATTTAAAAAAAAGGAAAAATCCTAAACCAATGAGTTCCCAGTAACACCATACAATCAGTGGTAAATCAAATACCTGCTTTGCAAAATAATCTCAAACTGGGTCACTCTGGTGCAAAGCTTACTCAGCCATATTTAGGGAATGCACGTTGTGACATGGTATTTATATCAAACTCCTCATTATCTTTTTTCTTGCCCATCCCCCATCAGCTTCTGTATCAGTTTGAGTTTTTAAAATTATAAACTAGAAATATAAACAGCATTTCACAAGAATTTGCATCTTGCAACAGCATCAACACTTCACTGCTGTCATGTCATTTGCAAGGCTCAACATGTTAATTTTCAACAGGTCACCTTAATAAAGGTTGTCTTGTTATAAATAATTGAACAGCTCAGACAAGAGAAGTGCAAAGCTGGTGGTTACATCATAGCATAGATCTGTCTCACTTTTTCATTTGTGCACGTGTGTGTGGGTTGGAGAAGTTATGTATTTCACATTAATTTACACAGCTGTACGGTGGTACCGTAGCATGTAATGTGTCTGTGTGTAGGAAGTGGGATTTGTAGGTATGAAAGATATATGCCCATAACATATATTAGGTATTGTTAAGTTCTGTAGATTTGGGATTTTTCCTTTTATCTTGTCCAATAAAATAAGTTCAGCAGTCCAACAGCTTCTAAGTTTTGATTTATATGAGGAACAGAAGGGCTTAAACATTTCAACTTTATTTGCCTTTTATGCTTTTTTTTAATAACAACTTAACTGTAGAGTATGGTATCAATTGGGAATGATACGACAGTGAGAATTGTACCGCATTTACCTTTGGAAGAGGTCATTTGCAGTGGTGAAGGCTGGTGAGCATCCGTTATGCTGCACATATAAGAGCAGTATTGAATTAATTTCATCATGTCAGATTCCACTTCTGATTCTTACAGTTAAACCAAAATTCATCGGCACAAAAATCTTTGAAGATTATGACCTGACGAGGCTGGTAGAATATATTGACTGGAAGCCATTCTTTGATGTCTGGCAACTTCGGGGAAAGTATCCCAACCGGGGTTTCCCTAAAGTCTTTAATGATAAAACTGTAGGTGAGTATTGAAACTGCATTTACTTTGTGTAACGAATCCTAACAGTCCTGCCATGTCTTTCTGCACTGGATTTCTGAATGCTTTAATTACATGTGTGGTGGTTTGACCCTGGCTGGAGGCCAGACTCCCACCAAAGCTGCTCTATGAAGCTCCCCTCTTAGCTGGACAGTGAGTCCTCTCCCACAGGGCCTCGGCTCTTCACCAACTGCCCCACTTATATAAACTCATAGAATGTCTCTCAGTCCTGGACTGCTGGCCCCAGCCTGGTCCCCCACAGAGTCAGAAGCACCCCCAGCAAACCTGCTCCAGCGTCGGTCTCCATCTCTCTCTCTCTCTGCCTCTTATCTCTTTCCACGGGCTGCAGGTACTGCCAGGGGCATGCTTCAGTGTAGGACACAGATTCTTCTATATTCCTCCACCTGCTCCATGGTGGGCTCCTGCCTAGGCCAGGTACCTGTCCATGGGCTACAAGTGGGGTCTCTTCATCCTCCATGGGCTACAGGGGGACACCTGCTTCACCATGGTATTCTCCACAGGCTGCAGGGAATCTTCTGTCAGTGCCTCCTCCTCCCCCCCTCACTGACCCTGGTGTCTGCAAAGTTTCTTCCATCTTCTCACTCCCTTCTCTGGTGGAAAAATGCGTCTGTTTGTGTTTTTCTCTCTCTAAAATATGATTCCCAGAGGCGCTGTGACCGGCGCTGACTGGCCCGTCTGGCCTTGTCAGTAACAGGGTTTGGGAGTTTGGTCTTGGGAGCCCAGCTGGGATTTGCTTTGTTGGACCCCTAAGAAACTTTCTAGCCACTTCTGAAGCCACGTTGCAAACCCACCACTATGTGAGAGTAGTGAAAAAATATGGGAAACTTGGGCTCACAGAAATAGTTTGTCTAAAGGAAGACATAGTGAACCAGGTGTTAGCATATGAGGGTGAAAAATAAATGGGGAACAGTACTCAGTCTTTTTGTTTGGAATTGACCTGTCAAAGCCACAGGGAGGTATTTTAATGACAGAACATGGCAGCGGAGCACTTGGTATGTCAGTGTCCCTGTTGTGGGTGAAGATGGCAAAAGGGCTCTCTCTCCTTTTGAAGCTGTTGTTGGGACTTGAAATAAGTGATAAAAACGCAAGTGTGATGCTGAAATCACTGTATTCAGAATCCTGTGTCTGCTGCGCTGTGGCCGTGTAGGTGCACACACACATTCTCTGTCGCTCATTTTACCCTGAATCCTCTGCTCCTATTAGAGTGGTGCTGGCTGAAACTTCCTGCCCAAGAAAAATGCTCTTACTTCCATATAGACATACTCGTGCTGCTGGCTCTCTGCTGTTGCTGACAGGTTGCTGTAGTGGAAAATGAACCAGTCTTCAGCAATCCTTAAACCCTTTTAGCCAGTGATGAAAACATGCCTTTTGTAAAGGATTTTCTTGTTGGTTTTTTGTTTGGTTTTTTTTAATAGGTGAAGAAGCAAAGAGAGTTTATAGTGATGCTCAAAATCTACTGAAAGTGTTGATTAATCAAAAGAAGCTGCAAGCCAGAGGTGTGGTTGGGTTCTGGCCAGCTCAGAGTGTTCAAGACGATATCCATCTGTATCCTGTAGAAGAGGCAGTGGGATCTTCGGAACCAATAGCAAAATTTTATGGCTTGAGGCAACAGGTACAGTGACAGAACATTTGATACATAAAGTGGTTGGGTTTACATTTTTTTTTTTTTCTTCATGAATTACGAGAATGTAACAGAAGTGTCCTGGCAAAATCTGTGCTGAAAATAGTGGTTGTAATCTGTCTGCAGCCATTGACTTGCTTTTTCTTTCAGTAACAAGAAGACCTTGTTAGTGACGGCCCAGGTACTTGTAGTGTTTTGCACTGTAGTTTTGTACAAAATGCTGTGTAGCTTTGGCATCGTCAGGTGTGGTGTTTTCTGTCTTCCTTTTAATATTTAAGATGTCCTAGAGACTGTGCTATATAGATTCAACATGTGGATCCTGTGTACTGAATGAGAACCTAATGCACCTTAATTCTGTAATATCCTCAGATTCTGCCATAGAAGAAAAAATCTGCTTGATTGTGTTAAAGGTTAAAAACACTTATAATTAAAATACTTGGAAAATAATACTCACAGGAGATAAGTGGTTTTGATAGTCTTAATTTTCATGTAAAATTCCCCATGTGAAGAGGCGGTTTAGAATTAGTTGGCTCCTAATTCTGACTGGGAGAATCATTATTTTAAATGTTCACGCTTGACTTGTACTTCCCTGGATTTGCATTTATTTTGATAAACTGAAGGTTGTCAAGCTACTCTGCCTCTCCTTCCCCGTTTTCTGATAAAGCTTCTATTCAGTCCTCAAATGTGGCAGAAATGTGTTTAACAGGTACCTGACTGTCTGGAGTACAGTGTTGTGCAGGGCTGGCTGGCCCTGTGCCTGCACTAAGGCACTGACACCGTTGCTGAACTGTGCTAACACATGACTCTGATCCCTCCCGGTTCCCTGCATTATCCATCCCTGGATTGTCTGTCTCCATACGGCAGATGATCTGTTGCATGGGAGGCATCTAGTGTACCTTGGCCATCCCTGGCAGATGTTTATATAAACTGTTCTCCCAAGCATTCAGGCAGGGCTGTTCAGGGTCTTACCAGCTCCTTAAAAATGTTGGTGACTTCCCAAGTAACTCAGGTTTGCTACAGCTCCTTTTCCTGGTCTTTTTTGCAGGGTTTTCCCAAGGAGAATATCTGACCTGATGATGCTACTGTAATGGTTTTGACAGTGTACCAAAAAGTCTTTTTATTTTGTATATTCCAAGTTTATTTAGTTTTTTCTTGAAGGTTAAGGCCATGAAACTCTGGGTGCTATTGTGAGTAGTGTTCTTCTGGACTCTGATGCTTTCACTGCATCTTTCAAGCTGGTGCACATAGTAATTTAGCAGAGGCTTCACCCAGAGCAATGTAGATGAGAATAGTCATGCCCTTTTTTCTGTCACAAGATATTCCTTTCAGTACACAGTTTCTCCCCTTGACGTTGGCACTGTTAAGGATGTGAGGTAAATCTAAAAGTTGGAGATAGATTTAGGAATTTCCTTAACTGTGTAATCATGAAAAAAAAAAACCCTTTAAAATTAACGTAGGTATCACCTGTGTGGAAAAGGCAATTTCTTCTGTTTTATGGTGCTCTCTGTAACCCAGTGGGTTGTAGAAACTAGGGAAATAGCTGCCCACTTGTCCTTGTTTGTCAGGGTGTGTTGTCTGTAGTATTTGGTTTTTAAACCACAGTTGTGAGCAGGTGGAAAGCATTCTAAAAATACTGTCATAGAGTAAGAAAACCTGGAGAGGAATCTGGAGAGGAATCTTCAGCCGAGTGATAGCCATGAAATACCTTTTACCTCTCTGCAAGTTGGGCAGATATGAAAGAACTGTGCCACTTTTTTAATGGCAGTCATGTTCCTACAATGAATATGCTGATACGATCCACAACTGTTAAGGCTTCTTGCTCAGTGCTGTGGCCACCGTTCAGTCACATCTTTCTATTCCCCCTTATCCCCATTTTGGAAAAGGATCCACTGAGTGGGATGTTTCCTATTTGTTTAAACCTATTTGAACCTTGCAAGGGATTCAACTTTTGAGTAGCGCTAGATGGATTTTGTGTGTATTTCTGCATGGCTCGTGTACACCTGCATCCTGCGGTAGAGTTTGTCTGGATTACTGAGCCCATGGTTTGTAGCAAAGAAACTTGGGAGGTTTATAAATTTTCTCAGACACTCTAAAACAGGAGTTGCTGAAGAATTCTGCAGTTTGCATAACTGGGATGTAAACTACCAGCTGTCAGGCTTGCTAAAAAAGCAGAATCCAAGTTCTAGAGGTGAAAAGCTCCTCCTTTTACCCAGTGGTTGGCACAAGAGTGTTCCTCCTGTAATAATTTGGATGCAGGATAAGCTGTTACGTCTTGCCAGTTGTAAATAGAAACAAAACATTTCTGTGCGTCCAGAACAGCATCACTCACCTTTTTCTGTTTTGCTCTTAAGTGATCCAAACACCCTCAAAGAGGGAGAGGTATTTTTCTTCTAATTTGAGTACAAAGAAGCCACGACAGCTCAAAGCCTAGTTAAGTCTTTGCAGGAAATGCCTTAAGCCCTTTAGCCTTAATACTGTTCTCCAGGTGAACAGTGCACTCATACTTAATGTATTGCTTTTAAATGTTCAGATTTATTGTGCTTGTCTTTGTCACTTCAGGCCGAAAAGGACTCTGCCTGCACGGATCCGTATTACTGCCTCTCTGACTTCGTAGCACCACTGGATTCTGGCGTTCATGACTACTTAGGCCTGTTTGCTGTGGCCTGCTTTGGTGTAGATGAGTTATGCAATGAATTTAGGCAGCAGGATGATGAATATAACATCATAATGGTAAAGGCTCTTGCTGATCGGCTGGCAGAGGTATGAGTTTTTATATTGTGTGTTAGCATCCAGATTTCCTGACCACACACTAGATTTGTTTAGTAAGTTATCTCTTCAAGTTCTAGTGTCACCTGAGACTGCTGTTTGTAACCTGTGCTCTGCGTTAAATCAGAAAGTGAACTGGCTCCACTAAAGCTGTCTTGAGAGGAGGGTCCTCTTCTGAGCCAGAAGGGACTCTGGTTGGTGTCTGTATCTTCCAGCTGCAAAAGCATCCCTGAGCTCTCGAGGAGGGTTTTGATCATTGATAGAACTTCATAGCTTTAAAAATGACAAATATTTAAAATATCTTTAAATCTTGTTTTATCTATATGAGAATTTGTTGGACTCTGATGCGACCCACCTATTCTGTTCTTGAATTTAATGGTGACCTGCAGATGTGTGCAGGGTGCAAGTCTTCTGACTTATTTGCCATGGGCTTAGACAGAGATGTTCTTGAAGCTCTAACAGTTGCAGTTTATAAAATGCTATCCCTTCCCTGCTACTCCTCTGTCTTTGCCTGCCTGCCCTCAGGCTTACACCTGAGTAACCAGGTTAAAACTTAGAGCAGCTTCTGTGCAGTGCGAAGGGGGTTAGCTCTGCCTCTCTACTTCAGGCTGTAAGAGGTTCAGGAGTTGTTACTGGATGCCATCTACAGATATGGAAGTGAAAGCTTCTCCTGGAGGCAGCTGTTGCTGGCAAAGTAGTGTGAGCTGTAAGAGCAGTTCAGAAAAGCTGTTGCTCACCTTCAGCTGGATGAAAGGTCCTCTGCTAAAAATAGCAGTGGCACTTGCAGCTGATACTTGCATGCCTGCAGGAATGATGTGGCCTTCCATAGCTAGACCCGGATGAGATACCCAGATCGTCAAGACCTGATGACCTCAGTGCTATAATGATGTATCGCTACCATAGGCTCATGAACTTCATCTGTTCCAGTTACCTGTCCACATCTTTACCTCTTTGATGTAGTACTGTACAGCAGGACAGCTGAATAAACACTGTCTGTCCATAGGAGAAAAAAATTAAATACATAAATTAGTAAAGTCTTGTATGTGGATGTTAATGCTACCAAATATCTCACCTATGAGATTAAAAAATTAAAAATTAAAATTGGATTGGAGAGTAAGTCTTTATCATTGCTTGTCTTAAATAATATGTGCAGACTAATGCAATAGCTAAAAACCCCAATAAAGTTCTTTGCCTTCTCTTCCAAGGCATTTGCTGAGGAGCTCCATGAAAGGGTTCGAAAGGAGTTCTGGGCTTACTGCAGTACTGAGCAGCTAGATCTCTCTGACCTACGCAGAATTAAGTATGGGGGAATTCGCCCTGCCCCTGGGTATCCAAGCCAGCCTGACCATACAGAAAAACTCACCATGTGGAGGCTTGCAAACATTGAGGAAACAACAGGTACCTCTGTCTGCTTTACTCTTTTCTTAAACTCTTCCATGCAAGCGAAAGACTGAAATGCCAACAAAATAGCAAATTGGGTGGTGCAGAGCTACACAAAAAAACCCCAAACCAAACCCCAAGCCTGAACTGAAGCGGTTCTGGGAATTGCTGTCTTTCCCTTTTCATTGCCATTTTTATTCTGCCTCATTCAAGGAAAAATTTGCAAAATACTGCCTGTTCTTTTGGTGAAGGAGTTGTGTCCCTAATTAGCAGATTGCATGAAACAGGGCTCTGCTGCAGAGATTGATTCTAGCATCCTCATGCTTGCAAGAAGGTGCTGCAGGTATACATAAGGGAAAAAGCCAGTTCTGCAGTGTGTTTCCTGGTCCACATAGATCTTGAGAGGTAACTTAAAAAAAAAAAAAAATTACATTTGTTTTCCTCCGGTATTTTACGTGTTGCAGAATTCACTGTTACTGCTGCAATTCCAAAAACACCTTCCTGTGTTTCAGAACTTCTAGTTAGCCAAATATCTACTTTTTTTTTCCTTCAAACTGTACAGTTACTCTACAGTAATACAGTAATGGAAGTCTGCAATATATTTAAAGCTAGGTGTATTTCTTAATAAGTTGGACATGGTTTTGGTTTTAGTTTATCTGAAGGCTCTCTGGGTTTTGAGTTTGCCCGAGCCCAACAACAAGGCTCCGAATTCATGATTATCAATTTGGAGAGTAAGAGAATTTTCATTCTCTTTTTACAGGGATTGGTTTAACTGAATCACTAGCGATGATACCAGCTTCTGCAGTTTCTGGCCTCTACTTTTCCAGTTCTAAATCCAAGTATTTTGCTGTTGGCAAGATATGTAAAGACCAGGTAACTTGCACTGTCCATTGTGGTAATGTTACAGCATTCAAAACCCCCTTATGACCACCAAATAATGCTGTAAATGGTAAAGTCTGGGGTTTCTATATCTTCATTGTGTTTTCTGGTCCCTTTGCAGGTTGAAGATTATGCGCGGCGAAAAAATTTGTCTGTGGCGGAGGTGGAGAAATGGCTGGGACCCATTTTGGGATATGACAGTGAATAACTGTGACACTTGTGGGCGAGCATTTTTCTTTTGATGGTCGGTTTTGCCAGAAGGAACAAGAAAAGCTAATGAGAGAATCCTTCCCACTGCAAACAGCTTTCTTCCATCCATCCCAGTAGCTTGTCTGATTGGTTTTAAATTTGGGTCAAAGAACTTACGCTTCAAATCTACCCTTTGCTCTTGGCTCGGGATCATGAAGACATTGCAGATCTCTTAGTCCTAGCAAAATGCTTTTATTTATTTCTTGCACAACTACTCTAGCTGAGCAGCTAGTTACAGGGTTAGGTGTGAAAGCTGGAGAGCCCTCCTGTCCTCAGGAAGGATTTCAAATCAGGGGCAAGAATAATTTGTCCCATTGGCTGTGGATATACACAGAACAGAATTTGACTTCTGTTATTTTAATGTGTTTTGGCAAGTCCAAGTAGAAAAATACAATGGTTTTCTTTGTTTGGTCTTGGTATTTTTTTTCTCCTGAAACATCAGCAAAGGTTTCACACTGAGTGATCGAGAACAACTGAAGTATAACAGATCTTTTTTTAAATCACCTGTTCCGTACTTAGGCCTTGTTTTTGGGAACATACGTCATGCTCTCTGAATGACATCGGGTTTTTTAATCCCTTTGTGATTACACTTGTAGGCAGAACTATCAGAAATAATACAGTGTGCCAGAGCAATATCCGTAATGCTGTATTGTGGCAGAACACAAACTGGGATGACCGAACCCGTGGGGTTGTCCATCTCCTGCTTCATCTTCCTTTTGGCAAGCCACAGTCTGTCTCTACCCTGTGTAAAGGGTAATGATACTTCCCCCCTTACAGCTGTCTTGTGAGGCTTCATTCCTATTTAAACAGTCTTTTGCACATGGAAAGTGTGAGAAGAGCATAATTGTACTACAGACAGAAAGCTTGGAGCTGACCTCAGCGCTTTACAAGCTCTAGGTTTTTGGCAACCTGGATTTTAAAAGCAAATAGTAGCAGCACTATCACAAGTAATCCAGTTAGTACTGTTGGCTTGTTCCTCAGATTTAACTCTGAGGGAGCTAATTGTTCATAGCTTTTAATAATCTCTGAAAATAGTGCCTCAGGCCTTATTTAAATGCTAATTTAGTCAAATATTATGACTGAAATCTGCATTTTTCTGGTCTCTAATTGTAAAGAAAAGACCAATATTATAAAGAGAACATTCTTTTAACTAGTTTATCTTTATTAATAGCTGCATAATTTTTGTAATGTCTTCATCTGACTTTATGCTAAAAGAATCATCTTGTATCAACAGTTTAATAAAGGTTAAGCTGTCAATCTTGTTATCCTGTTAGAATCCTTTAAATGGAAACAATAAAATTTGTCTGAACAGATGATGTCAAAATTAATATGTACATTGTCTCAGGGATCTGAAAGCATAAAGGCTGCTGTGGGGTTTTTAAAGTCGTTGAGTAAGTGTGTTCTTAACTGAATGTTTTAGTATGTCTCAACCTTTAATGACATACAAAAATAATTTCTAAAAGGATTCCCACGTGCCCCCATAGGAAGGGACTTCTGACACATCCCTATTGATGGGCTGATTCTGGGAATGCTTCCTCAGAAGAATGCTCTTTTAGTTTTCCAAAACTCAGTGAAAAATTCCAAATGTAAACCTGTAACCTTGAAGTCCTCTTTGCTTTCTTTTTGATACTTGCACTTCTGCAACTCAGTTTAGTGCTTGGAGTATCTTCTCTCCAACACTCTTCCATATTCTTATGGTTAGAAGCGAAGGGCCTTATTCTGAATTTCCCCCCACCTCCTCACCCCCACCCCATAAGTCAGGCCAGCAGCCCAGAGATTAAGTGTTGTTAAGATTACATGTCTTAATTCATGGGTGTCCTGAAACCTGTTCCTTCATCCTGAGCTGTGTTTCAGTGCTGCTGTCACTCCTGGGAAGACTGTAGTGCAGTTTATCGCTGGTGTTGGGGTGCTACCATAGGTCAGGCTACTCCTTAAAAACTGCTCAAAACTCATGTTTATTTTTTGTGTATTTATTTGAGCATTTTCTATAGCTTTCAGAGGAATGTGGAGAATGTGCTGCTTCCCTCTTCAACATTAATCTCAGCACACCCTTGAGACACAAGTGATGCTCAGAAAGTGAGGGGAATTGTGAGAGGTCTGTGAGGGCAGAGTATTCACTTTCAGGGGTTTTGCTCTTTGGAGCGGGGGCTTCTGTTTACTAGTAACTGTGATACTAGTAAGTGTGACTGGGTTTCCGTGAAAAGCTCTCTGATATCTTCAGCTGGTTTACCTGAGCATCCTTGAAATAGTGGATTCGGTTTCGTAGAGGAGTTTGGAGAGCCAGAAATGAAATAACTTCAGTAATTAGTTCAGGAGGGTGGCTCCATACAGCAACAGTGGCACACAGGCTTGGTCACTGGAGAGAGAATTCCCGTGCCCTCCGTTGTCACAGCCTTGTGATGGCAAAGCCTGTGCATCTCTTCTGCAGTCACCTGCTTGGATCATCTGGCTGCTGTAGGTGCCAGTTCTCAAACGAAGATGCACTGTGAACAAAACAGAAATGTGTTTATTCTGCTTCCATGCATCACTTACCTGCTGTCCAGATACAGGCAGAAACAAAAACCCAGTGCTCACTGCCTCCCAGTTTTGCCCTATTAATGCCACGGTGGCTGAATATCCTGAGATTTCTGACCGTGCAGCATGCCTGATATAAACATCTGAGCAAGCAGAACTCAGCTGGGATTACCGAATTTGGTGGTTTGGATTTGTGATTCAGCTGGAACCAGGATATTACCAGTGAGCGGGTGCCTGTCCTGGCTGTCCTGCGGCTGCCATGATGACTGGGAAATTAAAGGCGCTGTTTTCTGCCTCACTGCCATAGTGCCGCCGTGGCCTCAGAATGAAGCTCCTGAGTGGGCTAGCAGGGAGTGCTGTTGTGCCAGGGTGGATTCTGCCATGCTTTCCTACAGAAAGAGGATGAAATAAGTGGAGCAAGCGTGGAGAATCAGGCTTATCTCATCTTATTTCTTAGCTTGACGCCTTTTCTACCTCGTCTCCCTGTGTAATTGGCTTCTGCTGTTGCTTCCAGGTCCTCCCCCAGCGGTCCTCCTTACCTGTGTGTCAGGGTCCTCTGTAGGTTCTGTCAAAATGTATTTGTAGATGTTTTTGAATAAGTCTCTTTTAAACTCTGAACCAATTAGCTGTTCCTTGAAGAGAAGTGTTTGCCTGGCAAGCATGAGACAGCAGTAATAACAACGGGTGCAAAGCGCTCTGCCCAGAGGAGCCTTATGCTGTCTGTGTTAGTCCTTCCTAACTTAAAGTGCTTAACTGCATCTTTGCTGATGTGGTGGTTTTCTTCTATAGAGCAAAAGCAAGTTGTGTGTTAATTGCATACTTTCAGTGTATTGTTTTAACCCAGCTAATAATAATAAGCTAATGTAATTTTGCAACTGAAATAATTTGATGGTATCGATTGTCAAGATGAAGTAGAGAATTTATCCGTTTATAAACAAATGCTTTGAAAATTCTTTAGGTACTTGATGATTTAATTATGATGAAAAATGTACCTTGTGTACAAACTCAGGTTATGAAACATGAGTAATTTGATTTTAAAGGCTCTACTGTAGCTGTCTAGAAATAGCTGGTAAAATGATTTTGGAGACTGGGAAGTCTGGCACAGGCTATAGCCTCTACCTTGTGTATGCCACCAGAGCGTAAGAATAATTCTAAGGTGCTTCCATTGCTTTAATGCATGCTTGGTGCTAAGGAGTTATATTTGCATGGTTGTGAGTGAGAGAAGGAAGAGGAAATGATAATTAGGTTGTGAACTCATTCTTAGGTTTAAGTAACAAGCTGTTGAAAAAAAGGAAAACTACAGCCCACCTCTTCGGAGTGTTGAAATCATTACTCAGATGACAATTCCTTACATCGTTTTCAGATGACCCTGCTGTTCCCTGGCTCTGGCAGAATACTGTGATACATACCAATAGAGCATCCTTCTCTTTCCAATACTTTATGCACCAGACATTAGAAGTCTGTGCCAGCTCTCTATCTGCACACAGACATTAGTGCCATTTTGACCTGAGAATTACTTCAGTCCAGTGGGAAAAATAGTGCTGGGTGTGTAGATGCAGAGCCCTTTGTCTTTTCCTTACTTACTGTGTTTAAAAGATGAAATCTTTCTGTATGTGGGAGTGCAACTTCTATTGGATGTTCTGTGCTTACTGCTTTCATGAACGCTTTCTGCTCCACGATGCAGGTCTGGAGGTGTAACTGTGAGTGTTGCATCTTGATCGTTTAATAAAAAATACATGTTATTTTGGGTATAGCTGAACTTAAGCAAGGTTCTAGCAAACGTCCTCTTCCCAGGAAGCAGACAACATGATTCCTTTTATTCTGGCCATCAGCTGGAAATCTAGGTTGAGGTTCAGGGGTGGAGTGCAAAGATGAGGTCTGAAAAGGTGTCAGGTCTCTGTGGTTGGTGGACTCCTTCCACACTTCTGTTTCTGTTGTGACCTTGTGAGAACAAATATGTACGTATCTCCCCATAGATTAGGGCAGGAGCAGTATGGGAAGTAGGAGAGATAAAAAGCTGCACGGTACAGCCAAAAGACTTACTGAGCAAACTGTTCTTCTGAGATGCTTTGGTACAGTGTGTACTCCAGCTCCTGGCATTGGCCAGGGCCCGTTTTAACTGCTGTATCAATCTTGTCTGTACTCAGCTGCTTTTATTTCAGGAGACCGCTACTCGTGAGGTCTCACGCTTTGGTAAGCGCTGTGCAAGGTCTTCATCAGGCATTTATAACAAATGAGTTGGCAGTACCTACCTGATGTTACATATTGGGCTTTCGTAAACCCTTCTGTAACGGAGTCGATGGCTTTGCTCAGAATATTGCTATATAGCGAATGAATGCATTGCTTCTCTAAGGCCTGTAAGATCAGGTTTAGTTTTCAACACCCGATTTGACAAGTTTATTCCTGTGGTCAAGGGTCTGCAGACCAATCTCATTAGTCACGAAGTTTGCTACTCACAAAACCATGACCGTGTTTATGCACTTTGTTTAGGTAATATACGGAAGCATTTAATTATTTATTTTTTGAAAATGTTTACTTCAAATATTGTTCCTTTGATCTCAGGATTGTTTCTGTTGATCTCAGGACAGCTCAATGAGTAAAAGCTTCGATTCAGTTGTTACACCACGATCTATACATGTGTCGTGAGAAGCACTGAAGCAAGAGATTCAAAACTTTGCATAATGTGAAAGTACACAAGGGACTTACACAATTTTCACCTCGTGCTTATGTGAAGAGACAAGATGATATTCAGTAGACAGGAGTCAGCAGACAGCTATGGCTAACTAAAGATTTTAGACTTTCAGATGTCAGCTCAGCAGCACTTCATGTCATTTTAGACATCACACTGTGTGTTTCGCCACCTCCTTTTGTGTCAGTTTTCCCCACAGCAGAATCCTGCTGCTGCATCCAAATCCCTGGTTATTCCACAAGGAGTGTTTGGCACAGACTTTGTTGAAAGGTTTTTAAGGTGCGTTTCTGGGATTATTTTTCCCGAAGAGTTTACAACACCACGCTGTAGGAGAACTCTTCAAATTCTTGTGCTGTAAAATACTTGCCTTTTGAGGAAAGGAAAGGTCTCCAGGTCTCACTTTCAGCACTCAGTAAATTGCATCAAAAGTCCAGTGTTTCCCTAAGGCTCCAAGTGTGCTGGAGAAGGGACTGAGGAGTGAAAGGAATTGTTATGGAGCTCTTTTATTCCAGATTAGCGTATCTGTCCACAATCACACGTGTTGCTTGGGAGCTGAAGTTAGCTGGATCACCTTCGAGCAGGTGCCACTAAAATCTGTGGAAAATTACAACTAGCCAAAAAACCAACTTGATCAATCAGTTGTAACAGAATCATCTGCAAAGAAAAATTCCGTGTTAGAGTCCTGTGAAAAGAGCTTGAGGACTAACAGCATGTGCTGTTAAACCTCCATCGATGCCTCAGCTTTGTGGAAACAGATGGCTGGGGCTACACAAGCAATTTTTTAACTCTGGTTCTGAAGCACTTCCCCGACCAAGTGACAGCCTGTCAAGCCAGGAACAAATGAACTTTCTGACTGTGGGTCCAGGTGATCGATTGCAACCATCCAGCTCAGGCTGTTTGAGGGAGATTGCCAGACAGAGCCCCAGCGTGGGTATTGAGTCTGCTTTGAGTCCTGAATGACGTAAAGGTGCCTTCATTCCGCAGACGAGGATGGCTGACAGATTCGGCAGACAAGGCGAATGCTCTAGAAACACTTTTAGCATTTCAAGCCTCTGGTGATTTTTAAACCAAATAGGGTGCAATGAGATTTTGGGCTTTATATAGTCCTTGTCTGTCACCTGAACGTACGTTGTGCTGCCTTCAGTTTCATTTGGCCGCTTTTAAAGAACGTTGATCTTTTAGTTAAATTTCCTCCTTCAGTACATGTTTCATGTTGCGTAATTCCAGGATATCAGCAAAATGGCAGCGCTGTCACATCTGTCGTGCTGCCTGCGCGCCCAAAGTGCTGAGCAGTGGCAAGGCAGCTGCTGCAGCATGGCCACCGCTAATCAATATGAATAAACTGGAGAAATGTGTCACAGTTTCTCTCCAGAAACATCAGCATGGAGTACACAGAATTCTCTTGTTTTTGTAAGCCAGCTCCTGGCTGAGGAGTTGAGTGTGCTGGAAAATGAAGGGCACCAAGTAAGCGGTGATGGATGTAGATGTTTATTTGGCTGGATTTCAGGGGTCTCCTTTTCCAAAAGGAGTCTTCATACTCCAAAGCTTATAACAGCTGCGTTTGCTGATTCCTGAAAATGCATCAACTGTTTCTGTCCCTTTCCCAGGTAAGAATTACTCTACTTACTGCAAAGCTAATAACGATTATGGGACCAGGGGAAAAAGAAAGCCACGGGGATTTATTGCCTGGCTGCTGTTTACTTCTGCGGAGACCCATTGTGAGTGGCCAGTTTGCACCGTGGCTTCTTGCAGCTGTGCCACAGAGTGGTGCAGGTGTCACAGAGGGCCGTGGGACATGAAGACTCAGACCTGTCATGGTAGTGGTGTTTAAAGCACTCTGCACCCTAGCTGGAGAACTTGGCTGCTTAAAAAATGTAATGTTAGATGAAGGTCAAGAGGTAGGTAAAAGCCTGTGGTACCTGCTGACCGAGGGCCAGTTGCTGGTGGCAGTGTGCATGATGCCCACGTGGCCATGCTCCGGAGCCAGCTGAAGTCCAGGCTGCAGTGCCTGGGGTGGTCAGTGTTTGCCATGTGAGACCGCTCCAGTGGGAAGTGGGATGAAGGTTGACTGCAGGAGGCACAGACGTTCTGGTCCATTCAGCTTCAGCATGACTCTATGCCTGAGCACAGGGAGGACAGCCAAGTTTGCACTTGGAGTACGATGTAGGCTTATCCTGTCTGATGGCTGCACGTCGGTGAAATCCAGGCCCTGCATGAAAATCTACAATGAAAGACTTAGCTGTGATAAATCTTTTGATTTACTCTGAAGCTACCATGAAAAACTCTCGCTGCAAAAGGCAGATTGACGTCTAAAAGCTTGTGCAAATTTTATTCTTGATTCTTGGGATTCCTGACCAGCTGCTGCCACAGAGTAGCTGCAACACTCATGAAAGTTCTGCTCCTGCAGAAGCAACTAGTGCAGAACAAGTGTGGAGAGACACCGCTATGTATGGGCCTGGGTAATTGGCAGCTGGATAACCATATGACAGGACACTTGAGATGCATCTTACGAGACTGTAAGTGGTGTTACAACTGTAGCCCCAAAAAGGGCCTTTTAAACCCAATGTTTATGGCTCATTAATAAAATGCTGGTAGCTAATACAGTCCCTGCAATCTTTTGATCCTGTAATCAAAACTCGAACCTTGGCTGAACTCCAATTCATAACACAAACCTGATCCATCTTAGCATGCAGTTGGCCTGGCATCAAAATACATTCTCATGGCAGACAGTAACCGCGCTGCCTCTTCGCAGTGGAGTGAAACACTGCTTAATACAGGTACCCAGTCGGTAGGAGCCGGATACACTATTGTAGGCTGTTTTATTAGCCAGAGAAATTCCTACTGGTTGCAAACTTGAAATCTGCTCCTTTCTTTTAAGTTCTAGAATGCACAAAGAGTGGATGTTTGAGTATTAGACACAATGCATAGCAAACGTTCGATTTCCAAAGGCGTGAATATTCTACATAGGAACTTCTTGATAGAAAAAAAATTACATGTAAGCATAAAATATCTCCTGCTTTCAGAAAGATAACTGCACTGCATTTATGTGAGCAGGTGAGGTAAGTACTGCGTCTGCACAGACTGGAATTTGTGCCGTATTTAGCAGGTGTGCTTTCGGCGAGCACAGCCTTACCCTCCATCAAGGAGGGCTAGGGAAGCATGGTGCAGTTAATCACCAAGGCTTGTGTGGATCAGCATGACTATTTTTTAGAAAGAGTGAGAATTCCCTATTCAGCTTCAGAGTGTTTACAGCTTTTATGTGCTACGCCTTCAGAGTATAGCTAAGCACCGCTTGTAGGTCTTTGGATGCTTGGGGGGGCGGGGGGGGATTGTATTATTTGTTGCTTGTGAAATAGAGAATTCCAGCCTCTCCTGAGACAGAAATGTTAATTGGGATGATATTTTTTTTCTGTTGGGGTGTGAACTTACATTTGTTTGTGTAAAGGATCCAAGTACCATATGAGGAATGGATAATTAACAAGAGATGCCATTTATATGGGACAACTTAAGTTTGTCAACACTTTAACTATCAAAGTCCTTACTGAGGAATTCTTATCATCCATCAACCAAAAGTATTTGCTTTCCCCTGACAGCAGCTCTGGTTTGTTTCTTTCATTATCCTTGATGTTACAGTAAGTACTGCAAATTTATAGGATGCACTGTGTTATCAGGTACACGTTTGAGAAACTGCTTAGCATCAGCATCAGCGGGTGCACACAGAGAGACACACGCTCTGTGCATGTGGAAGATGGATAAACAGCTCGAATCTTTTTCTAGGTGACTATCAATAAATGTTTTGAGATATCTGTAGGCAAATTGTGATAACAGTCTTTTCAACACTCTTGCACAGGTTACTCTCTGAATGGTGTCACCTGCACCCCTTTACCTTCAGATTAATTTAGGACTTATTTCAGAACAATGCAATTTGAATTCCTTTGTTTCCAGTCATTCTCTTTTTAAGATTGCATATTTTAATTTCCATGTGTGTCACACCTCCAGCATTTGCCTTTCTTTCTTGTTTCCTACTTGAAACGAGATGCGTTTAGTACAGCATTAACGGTAACATCAAGGAGAGAGATGCTCTCTGTGAGGTGACTCGAGGCTTGCCAAATGCCTCTTTAGACTGCACTAATAATGCACAGTGGCTTGTGGAAGCCCACCAGTGACCGACTGGTGTTGCTGGTGCCTGGAAGCTGGTGCTGTCATTGCCTGGTCCCCAGCCTCAGGGCTCATTCCCTGCTGCTACCCGCACTTGTGGATGCAGGGAGGTGCCTCAGGAAACTAAAGGGAAGCCAAAGCTGCTGAAGAGTAACGCCGCCGTCTTGTTTTACTGTCCAGCTTCTCGCTGATTTAAGAACCTCTAAGAGCCATGCAGAGAGAAGGGTGGGCAGGATGTCGAGGACTGCTTTTAGGAGTGAGTCAGCTTAAATACGTGTTAAAGTGTAACTCAAGTGGTCTGCGAAACGGCAGCCGTGACCTCACAGTACTTATGGGTATGAATGGGGAAGATGGGGCAAAAGAAGCAGCCGTCTTCTAAGCAGGTGGGTACAACGCCGCTGCCAGGACACCAAACCTACCCTGCAAGTGTTTGTAGCCCTGGTGTGCTGGTGATGTTTCAGCTATTCAGAAATGCTTTCTTGAACGGTGCAGTGATGAGATCGGGCTGAAAATTCTGCAGCTGAGACGTACCCTTGTCTTAGGCTAAAAGGGTAATTCACTTAAACTGATTCTTACTGTTTGAGTTTGTTCCTTCAGTACTGAACCACTGACATCTGAGGACAGTGCTCCAAGTCACGGCATTGCAGTGAGTTAAAAAACCTTGTAACAGTACCTGTGGGAGACATAAAGTATAACAGCAAGAAGTCCTGTGTAAAATGATTCTCAAAGCTTTGCTGCATTCTGCTTATTCCAAGCACTAAAAATGAAAGGCTTTAGAACTGATGAACTATTTGAAGACTAAACGCAGAAAGAATAATCCTGACAGTCTTGCAAAATCTTCTGTTGCAGGCAGGCAGACTTTTTCACAAGCTCTAAAATGAAGTCCTGCCCAAATGTGGTTATGTAAGAGTGCATGAGTGTAGTGCTTTTCCCAAAATCAGAAGAGCAGCCATAATTCAGTGAGGACAGCTACATCGTTCATGAATTCAACACGCTGCTTCAATAGGTGCATTGTGTTCTTGTGAGCAAACACCTGCTCAGCTGCGAAGGGGCTCAGCTTTACACAACAGTATAACAAAATTATTTACACAGTATAACAAAATTGCTCAGTACAGTATGGAGAATCTGTGCCAAGACCAGTGCTGCTGTCCTGGTCAAACTGTGGCTGCACTCAGGGGTTTTTCTCCCATTGCTATGTCAAGGAGGAATCCCCTACTTCCTGCTCTCCATCTTGCAAATCTAGGTCTGCAAGAGCCTGTAGATCACACTGGTAATAACACACCTTTGTTGGTTTTTTTTTTAACAGTCAGGGTAACTACCTGATGATCAAATCATCAAGTGCTAGAATAGTAAGGATTTTCTAACATATAACAAATTTACTGAGAAATATCAGTCTTTTCACCTGCAGTTACTGTGCAAGAATCGTGTTGTGAAACCTCTGTTGTGCTACAGACAAGTCAGGTAATATGGACAAAATGTGGAACTTGTACCCGGGATAGTACACTGCACTGGCTCTGTCAATACTTTGCCTGATTTTAGGCAAGAACTTGAGTGCTTTTTGCTTATTTTTTGTTAACAGTACTTATCTGTGTCCGGGCTAAAAGCCTATCACCCTAAAATACGTGTGTGCTATTCTGCGCATGAGAGTAGTCACGCTGCGTGTGTATGGACACCCAATTTAGGAACATGGCTCTGCTTCGAACCCCCTAGCAGACTGTGACACATGGAATAGAAAATTAGCACTTTTGATTTATGTGTTGCTGCTTTGCCACTTTTGGCCACAGTAGAATACTCGCGAATGTGAGATGACAACAAATATTTAGTTGTACAAGTAACAGAGATGGTTATATCTGGGAGCAGCGGGAACGGATAATTAATCATTCTAATAGTTTCTGTGAGCTGGAATAGACTCTGTGGTTTTGTAGCAGAGAAGTAAATAGAGAAGCACTCCCAGTCCCTCAAGCTGCCAACACCAGATAAAAACAGTGCTGCTGCAAAACAAGTTTACGTGAGCGTTGTCAGCATGATGGACGCGCTCGGAATTAGCAAAATCACAAGTGCAGTAAGAACAGAAGAACCTGTGTACGTGAAAAGTCTTGGTAATACACACGTCCCCTTCCCTAAACTTTGTGTGGGGCCAGTTTTTAAACTTTTATTCCATCAGTTTTAGAAAATTGTTGTAAGTTTTGACACTCTGTGGGGTATCTGTATTAGCTTGGGACTTCTCCAAAAATGTCAAAAGTCACTACAGACTTGATGATCAACTTGGGGAAAAAGCAGAACCAGGCTTTTTTAAGCTCAGGAAAGACTATTAAAATCATCAGCTACTATAATCTCTTCTAGAGGCTGTTGAACCTTATCAGTTAATTCTGCTTAATACCTTTACTTCCTATTTAAATTACAACATCTTTCTTAGAAAGCCATGTAGGCTGTAGGATTAATACACCTGTCTCGGGCTGGTGTTTGATTCTGTTTTGGAAATACATAGAGCTATAGATAATATGATTCCCTTATGTGCTTGCAGACAATGACACAGCTAAAAAATTCTGACTAAGCTTTTCCCCTCCCTGAATCTTGCAATTCACACAGTTCTTGCAATTTATTCTTTGTGAGTTGTGCTCTGCTAATAAGACAATAGTAGGTTAAAACACCAGGGATGTTTTTAGCCAAGCTTTCTTGAAGAAAGAATCTGTTTAGGGTCATTCTGAGACCTCTGGATAATTAGATTTATAAAGATGTAAGAGGAGAAAAAGCAGTTATAAAGATATTTAAATAAGCTTATTGGAAAGGAAAATGTAACATGCTTAAGTTTGTTATAAACGGCTGTGACAACTTTTAGAGTTTGCAAATAGAATTTATTTGAGCAAGGGATAAGCAGGCAAAAACAGCGCTGAGTGGCTGGGGAGTCTCCTGCTCCACCAACGGCGCGCGCCTCACTCCCACCAGAGTCCCCTTTTGATGGTGCTTTTAATTCCAGGTAAATTCCAGGATAAATGGTTCCCTCTGATGGCTTCCTTTGTTCTGCTTCTTTGTCAATAGGGGGTCCTTCTCTTTGTTGTTCGGGGATGAGGGCGTTAGCCTTCCTCTGATGTTGTGTTTTCTTCTAAGTTACCTTTTGAGAACTAAAGTAAACAGATTTTTCCTTAAGAATTGAGATTTGCGGGAGCTTTCCACTGTGTAGTTATTCATCAGGAGTTGGAAAAGCATGAATATGGTCTAAAATCTGATAAAATCTTTTTAAATTAGCGGATTTTGAAGGCTAGCTTTTCTTGAAATAGGCTTGAACACTCTAGTATGATATATTTAAAATGGCTGACAGTAAATCAAACACTTTGGTCAGTTACAAAATCTTGTAAAAATCACTAGTTTGTTTCTACCTGTACTGTCAGAGTGCAATAAAGTTGTAGTATTTTCTGCAGCTCTGTTACCTTAAAATATATTATTTATCTCCTTTATTTACTTATCCATTGTACAGTAAGTCTTCTGGATTCCTATAATATTTCTGATTATTTTTTTGTTTTCTATGGTCTGGGGGGGGGTTGTTTGTTTTTTTTATGAAGACCATGAAAGGTTAAATGTGCTGAATATTCTGTCTGGGAACCTTGGCATTGCTCTTCTCCTTTGGAAAGCTTGCAGGATATGATTTCACAGCTGATCAAACTTAACTTTCTGTGGTATTCAAGCAGATTAGGAAGATGGGGCTAAATCACAATAGTAGTCCTTTTTGGCACCCAATGTGGGGCACAAAGGGTTTGGATAATGGTTGATCCGACCCAATCTTGAAAAAAGAAAAACTGTGCTATATGTTCATCAGGCTCTTCAAAGAAGTGATGGTAATAATGGTGTTTTGTCTGACCATCTGCCTCTGGTTTGTGACACACACACCTCCCCCATTTTTAAAAATTCCTTTTATGTTGTTTATCATCATCTCGGGGAAGGGTGTCAGGATTCTGATTCTTTTATTGTGTAGGACATTAATTTATTACAAGATATCATTGATGATTGTGAACCTCAGATGGTATTGTCTATGGCATTTTTGTCAGATCCATCTATAGGGCAACATATCTTAGCATTCTTTAACAACTGTATCCAATTTATGGGGAAGACAGGGATGATACTTTCTACCGTCCTTTTCCTTTCTGGCTTGTTACACCGTCCTTTGAGAACTTTGACTATCCCTGGAGTGTTCAGACCAGTATGTACCTGTTGCTCATTCTCTTGAATGTTTTTCTGGTCTTATGTATTACAAAAAAACTGTTTCAAGAATATTGTAAAGAGATTTTCATTGAGGCTGAACGGTGAGGGGCGGCACAGCTTACACGAGGATATCAGCAAACGCCTAGACGGGAATAACAGGTCTGTAGGCACTGCGACTGCTCTGACAGTCCCCGCCCGAGCAAGAAAGAACCCTTATAATGGGCACTGTGGCTACTCAGAGCCCGGAGATTACAGCTCCTCCAGCCCCTGGTGTAGCAAGCCTGAAACTCTGAAGGCTCATTAGAAGGGATTTAATATCAAAGCCAGATGTAGAGCCGGCCACCTTCTCAATTTTAGAGAAGCAGAGTTATTTTGTGTATGATGAGTTACTATTTCTAATCAAAATGCTATTGAATATGATTTTGGAGCCGGTCACCAAAAATACTGATTCAAGTAGAAGCAACTCTTACTATGACCAAAATGTAATGCTTTTTTTCAGCATATAGAAATATGTATGTGCACAGCTGGCCGTTCAGAAACAAAATTAAAGATGGTAAAAGCTAAAAATCAATCTGCTTTTCAGGTTGAATTACAACTGGGATGATGAGTAAGTATTTATATTGAGTAAGAGAACAACACAAGCAATCTGGAATGGTAATTGGTATAAAAATACTGAAGATATGCTAGCAAAAATTTAATGCAGATATATGGAATTTGAGAGTGACATCTCTAGAAGGTACATTTTGAAAGGTCCTGTTACCTAGATAGAATCACTGAGACAATATGGGGATTTTAAAAAGTTTAAGGAGGAAAGAAACAGGACAGTCAAATGTCTTACAACAGTCATTTGAATAGATGCAGATTTTAATTCCCTATAGGCTGTTAACTGCATATCCACCTGATACTGAGTTCTGAAATTAGTTTTTTGTGTTCTCGATAAACTGGTCGGGAACTGGGACTGCTTTACATCCAAAAGTTTCTCTTAACTGTAGTAAATTTTCTTCCACTAAAATAAAAATCAATTCAAAGAAAAAAAGTACATCTCCAGTAGAAGAAATTTTCTCTTTGTATTCATCCTTTCTCAGGCTAGAAACCAAAGAGCACAAAATGTTGTCATTCCCCTGATTCTGGGGAGCTCTTAGAAAGAAAGGATCTTTTCATCTGCAGCTTTTCCCCACGGTGCTGCTCTGCCCCGGTGGCTGCAGGGCTCCCTCCGGGCCCTGTGCTAGCAGGACAGAAGGCACAGGCAGTGATGTCAGGGCTGAGGAAAAATTGCAGTTGGTTTTCTACATGGCTTAAACATTATCACAAATTCAAGTGTTTGTGTAAGCATCACTGTTACACAGGACGTTCACTGGGGTTCCAGCATCTTCCCAAAGATTGCCAGAAGTCTAAATAGCATCAGTGCATTCACTGTGATTCTTTTAAACGTGTCTTTTGATTGCTATAGGGTGGATGTGAAAGAATGTATTTTCTTTTAACAAAACTTAGCAAGTTGCACGTGAACATGGGAAAACGCTACTGGGGCAAACACAGAAGCAGTCGTGGATGGGGACATAATTCAGTGATTGTTTCAGTTTCCAAGTTTGGGTTTCTTAAAAAAGTTTAGGAAACCTGACAACTTTTTTTACAGTGGATTCTGTTTGATAATTACACAGTGTCAGCAATTGTAAACCCAAAGATATTTACTGAATTTCTTTCCTCTTGAAATTCTTAGTTTGAGATCATAGTCACAGCAGGAGAGTTTAATAGTTTCAGTATCTATATGGTTTAGAAGAATAGGGTCACTCTTGAATGTTTTTCATCACTGGCTGTCCTTAGTTTAACACTGTTTCAAGATAGTGTTGAAATTTATGTACTAAAAATATCCACTATGATAGCCAACACCTAAATGGAACCAAACCTCCTCCTGGCCTGGCTGTTAAGCGTTCCAAAATTTCAGCACCTATATAAACTGGTTTTCAATTTTGATCTCTGATCAAAGGGAGCCATTGCTTACCTGAGCCATGCAAACAGTTTGTTCTCTGCAGCAGTTTTCCCTAGGATATCACCTGAGGAGATGTGTGTGATTTAGGAAGGAAGGAAGGAAGGAAGGAAGGAAACTGAACAGTTTCTCACAAAAAGTGCATGGCACACTCATTCCCTTAAATCAAAGCTTGTGTTTAAAAAAATGTCAAACCCATTCAGAGCAATTGCATGTGCTATTCATCCTACAGAGAGAGGAGGAGGGTTAATTCTCTCAAATTAATTGAATATGACAAATATTAGTCAGAATCTTATTGCTTATCGCAGAGAAGCTTGGATACTACAGCATTGAGGGGAAATACTGTGTAAAATAGGAGGTGTTGCTCAGAATTTGCAAGGCAGCACTCAAGTATCTGAATTAACTCTTCCAGAGAACAGCATTTTCCTAGGATCAGGCCTCAGTGCATTGGATTCTGTAACACACAAAGCTAAGGCATTTATTCCTGTGCCTACTGTTATTAAATGCAACCACACGAAATTACTGATACGTTGTTTTCCATTGGCACTGACACACAAGAATGTAAGCACAAGGCACAAACATGAAGTCTTACAACCGTTTCTTAAAAGGGGCTTTTTGCAGTGATTTTCTGGTTACAAGACATTCTTTTTCCCCTCTGGCAAACGAAGGAATGAGAGAACATGATGGCTGACATCAAGAGGATTTACTGTTTATATTCCAGCCCACAGATACACTCTGGAAGTTGTAAGTAGAACATCAAATCATAACTTACAATGAACACTGTGGTACAAGCATCTTCTTTGTGTGGTTTTCTTAAAAGTTTCTGTTTGTCTTTCTGCAAAACACAATAATAGAAGGTGTGATATTATTTCTCTGCTCTAAGAAAAAAATGAAAGCTAGAATAAATACTAACTTGGCCAAGATGAGCAGTTTGCTTCAGGCAAAATAATAATCATAGTGGAAGATGCTGCTATCTTATTATAGGGAGTGCATATCCTTCTGGGGCATCTCAGGAGACATTTATTATATCAGAATTATGCTGTAGTGGTATAACAGGGATGTGCCTGATCTCGCTCAGAGCTGTTGCCTCCCACTGGAAATGTATGTGCTGTTGTACAAATGCTTGATACTTCCCTGATACGTGTTCCTGGATGTTGATGTCTCTTTCCTATAACTAGGAAAACATTTCTCTCACTCCCCTACTTTAACTCTGTAGTATCCTTCCTCTAAAGCACTGTTAGATAACTAAGAGATGTGTAACTGGCCAAAGCTGACTTGCTACCCACAGTGATATTAAGAAACGCCAGATGTTTGGAGAGTGACTTTTCTACAGCTGTTCAGGATCAAATGGAAAAAAAAAATAAATTCCAGAGTTTGGATTAGAAAGAAAATCTTCACCTCCTCTCACCTTTCTAGGGTCTGACTGGCAAGGAGATGGCAAGGGGTTTTTGACTGTTCTTGAAAGTCTGAGATGCATCTCACTTTCTTCAGTCTGAGCATTTTCTACAGTAAACTCCCTGTTTATTTTTAAGGGAATAACGTGTTGTGGTTATCTTCTTGGGTGTCTTGGTGTTCCGCTGTCACAGTGCAATGATTGAAATTCTCATCTTACACTGAAAGTTGCCTATGCTATAAGGGGCTTAGGTATGTTTATGCTGCAGTGTTCTCACGGGTGTTCCTGTATCCCCTTAAGGCATTCAGTGACGTCTCTGTTACGGTCCCGTGTATCTATATGCTTCCAGCCTACACTCAACATGTAATTACATTACCAGCAATGTAATTTTGCACTGTGAGCACTATATGTTTGGTCTGGTATACAAAAATAAATCCCAGGCATGCTAGGTATCCAGGGCCAGTATTGCTCTCCTTGCCGCTGCACCTTTCTCTGTGACAAGGAGCTCCGTGGAAGCCGTGCTGCAGGAACGTCTCGCTGCTGCATCCCAGGAGACACAGACCTCACAGGCTCATCGCTGCTGGCTCCCAGGTGGATCACACTGGATCCCATTGCTTCGTTTCCCCACGGAGCACATCACTTTACCCCACAGGAGTGACCCGCTTCTCCATGCCTGTGGGTAGCCGTGGCATTGCCTTTTTGCTAGTTGCCTTCTTTTCCCAGCAATGCACTGAGCTTTGTTTCACTTCAGGAAAAGGCAGCAAGCGTGTGAAGAGGTATTTTTCACTGCTGACGTCACCACAGATGGAGCACAGTCTCCTTGAGAATTGTACTTTGGATATATTCCACCAAATGTAGTGAGAGAGGGATTTATGAGGAGTATGTAGTTTGGGAGATTCTTACTCTGGTTAAAAAAGATAAGGCTCGTATTTATATAATTTTTAAAAGAAAAATGACTCATCTATTCTAGGCACATGCTCAGTGAGACCACCCAGTTGCTGTGCCATGGTTTGTGTACACAAATCAGTCCTCGTGTATTATGAGAGTTGAATATGAGACAAAAACTTGTTTGCAAATCTTTTGATTTGTCATGTTAGAAAAGCCCCACATCTGCAGCCTTATCATAACAAGGCATAAGAGTTGTAGGAGCAGCCCCTTTCTATGAAAACAAAATTCCAGTATGTATTCTGCAAAATCCTGACCAATAATAACCTGAATTATGCATGCTTAAAAGGAATTTTGTTTGGCACACTAAGAAGAATAGCAAGAAATTAATAAAGCAAAATCATTTCAGTTTGATAAGCAGTTAAATATTTGCAAGACACAGAGTTTCTGTGTCGTGAAGTAATATACCAAAGGAACTTAATGGATACAAATAAATCTCAGCAAAATAGCAAGAAAACTGCAACTGGCAATTATACTGGGGTGACTGAAAATCTTTATTATCTCTAGATCTAATCTTCAATATGTCAAGATTCTGTGGGATCAAGGGTAAATCCAACTGAACTTGAAATGAGTGGCTTTTGTATGCTACTGGGCAAACCTGATAATCTCAGAAAACTGAGAAAAATAGGCTTTTTGTACTTAAAAAATGCAGTTACTGACTGTTGCAAAGTTGAAGGAAATGACATGGTTATCTCTTTTTGTGCTGAAATCTTTCCTCTAGTACAATTCCAATGATCTGCTTGCTTTTGCTGTGTCTAAATAGGACTGACCTTTTTTCCCCCTTTCTTTTCAATAATGAAGCTGAATATGTAAAATACTCCATTGTGAAAAACCAAATCAAAATACATGACTGAAGGTTTGATCTTCCTAAAATAATTAAAACTGGTGAGTAAATCCAATGTTTGGTTTTTTTTCATTGATTCTTTGGGTCTACAAATGTTGAAATGAAGGGAAGGCATAGATGTGTGCTTGCAGCCCAGAAAGCCAGCCACATCCTGAGCTACATCCAAAGAAACATGACCAGCAGGTCCAGGGAAGTGATTCTGCCCTTCCGCTATGTTCTCATGAGACCACACCTGGAGCTCTGCATCCAGCTCTGGAGTACCCCATAAGAGAAAGACTTTGCCCTGTTAGAGCAAGTGCAGAGAAGGGACACAAAGATGATCAGAGGGCTAGAGCACCTCTCCTGTGAAGACAGGCTGAGAGAAATGGGGTTGTACAGCCTGGGGAAGAGAAGGCACAGCAGAAACCTTTCAGCCTTACAGTACCTACAGGAAAAGGTGGAGAGGGGCTGTTTGCAAGGACAGATAGCAACAGGACAAAGATTAATGGCCTTAAGATGAAGGAGGGCAGATTAGATAAGAGGAAGAAATTATTGACTTTGAATGTGGTGAGGCCCTGGCACAGGTTGCCCAGAGCAGCTGTGGATGAAAAGTATTCAAGGCCAGGCTGGATGGGGCTTTGGACAACCTGGGCTAGTGAAGGGTGTCCCTGCCCATGGCAGGGGGGTGGAACTAGATGGGCTGTGAGGTCCCTTCCAACCCAAACCTGTCTGTGCTTCTATGAGACTGATAGACAGTTATCATCTCATCCTGACAGATGTCCTGTCCAACCTCCACATGGGAGAGAACCTCCACATGGGAGAGATTGAAGTGTGTTATCATTAAGCTAAATCCATAACACCAAATGAAATGGATATAATGCACAGCAGTTAGGTTTCACCATCACCTCCTATCTCATTTGTCCATTTTCTTTCCTCCTCCTAGAGGTCTTTTTGTGACCTTTGTCTGTGTGTTTTCCTAGGAGGTGTGACTTGGCTGATTAAGGCTGTGGCATGTCTTGTTTCACTGCCATGAACCCATGACTGAAAGGGCAGCTAAAAGCAGCATTGTAATCATTTGATGCTGCTATAGGAGTTTGCCAGGTTTTGGAGTGGTTGATAAGCACATATGCTGGGACTGTCTTTTTCCAGGTGCAAATTAGTTGAAAGTAAGAGACACACCAGAATAGAATTTCTTTCTCTCTAATTTCTGATCTGTTCTCCCCTTCACTGTGTGGACTTGGTTTGCTTTAAAGAAGTAGTACTGATTTCAACTAACCATAGCCGTTTTGTCCCAAAGGGAACCTTACTTCCCTCTTTAACACAAAGTAGAAGGGGCTTTCCCTTGTGAAAACTTTCTCTAAAGACTATAGGTTAAGGCAATGGAAAGCAAGTTGTTTACTGTTATGCTTAATGAGTTTTATTTTTTCCCCTTTTTCTCCTAGTTATTTAAGAAAATAACGTATTGAAACCCTAAATCCAGGTGCTATTCACTGTCATACTGAAATAAAAACTTTAGACTGTCCCTGGTCATTTGAAAGAACAAAATATCTCTGGACTATTTGGGGAATCAACACTTCACTGGGACCTCTGCCTAGTGGGAGTCTTACCCTGAACTCTTCATAAAACTTACTGTAAAGAGGAACAGTTAACATTGCATCTCTGACCGGCAAGGACAATTTTCTTGTATGTTACATAATGTCAGACAGAAATCAAATGTGCTTATTATAACTTTACCCCAGTCCAAATCAGAAACCAAGATGTCCTGAAGGGAGCTCCTCTAATACCCTTTTTTAAAAAATGGAGCAGACATAAAGCATGATCAAAGTCTTTGCTCTCTACTATTTGGAATGTGGGCATAAGCATGCTACATAAATTTGAGGGATCCTGTTTTTAGTTTGGCAAAAATTAAAGCCGTGCCTCATGTATCAAGTGATTAAACAGATAAGCTAGTTATCTGGAGAAAGCTAGTTATCTGTGCTACTTCAAGTGGACCAAATAGTACTTTTTAGCTGCAGTTGCACTTAAAAAGGGCAGAGCTCAGAGGGGGTGGTTATGCAAGAACTGCAAGGGAAAATAAGTGCCTGAAAATATCACTACAAATAGACGCCTCCTTGAAATTCAGTGTATATTCAGTTGCTGGGTTTTTTCTTTCTCTCATCAGGGATAATGAGCTTCAGTGACTGTGGGACCTACAGTTAGAGCATTACTGAGCTATCTGGCAAAACTAACATTAAAAGGACAATGGGGAATCACACTTGACTGGAGAGGAAGTGCGGAACTACCAATGAGGCTGCTTGAATGGCAAAGCTTTGTATCAGGACTAATTAAATATCCTCCTTTCTGATGCTTCTCCTAGGACTAAGGTGCCATTTGAATGTTTTATCTTGTCTGTGAACAATTATAGTTAGGAATTCTGAGGACAGATCCATGTTACATGCAAAAGTCACAGTTGTTTCCCCTCTAACAGTGACACTGCATACATCTGAAAGCCCAATGACCAAGTGTTGCTCATGCAAGCTGGGGTGGGGGAGGGGAGGATAAGCAGTAGTAATATCATTGCAGAGAAAAGAGCTTGTATTAGCTGATGTGGGCTGTTAATGCCTGTTAAACTGTTTATTCCCCAGGGCCTCAAATGGCTTTAACTAAAAAATACACTCAGGTGTCAGTAGAAAATATCTGCTCTGTGGCCTAAATGGGATCTTGTCGTCTTGACCAGTCATAAAACACGACTCTGCAACAGGAGAAAGGCAGCCTTAGTTCTGTCATCCTTAAGTCTATTTCAGACTAGATATTGCAGCTGGTGCCGCCATATTTGCCCAGACCGTTCCATACTCACTTAATGTCAGTATACCTATAGTCTCATGTATGTATATATGCACAGTCTCATTATAGCTATTCTCTGTGGTAAGACAGGTGAAGAATGTTAACATTATGCTTTAGGATCACTAGGCAGGGACTAAGATGGATTGGAAAATTATGTATTCTTGTTAGCAGGATAAGCAGTGCATCGCAAACATATTGTTTCTTTCTGCTTAATCAGCACAAACCCAAATATCCCATTGTTAAATTGTTTATGAGCTCTGTTTAGTAGTTTCCCGTAGCAGTCAGTTAAAAAATCTACTAACATTGTTCCAAAACATAAAATCCTATTCTCTGCTGCTTTGTAGTGATATGCATCTGGGTAATGTGGGTGTAAAATGTTATCCTTCTGTTGTGGGAGTGCTTTACACCCACTTTTTGGTGTCAATGACTACACATGCTTAGA
This sequence comes from Heliornis fulica, assembly GCA_013399135.1. NCBI lineage: Eukaryota > Metazoa > Chordata > Aves > Gruiformes > Heliornithidae > Heliornis > Heliornis fulica. Next base: position 28,455 of record VXBZ01002165.1, on the reverse strand, counting down.
GGCAAGCATGGAATGAAGCCTTTAAAATAAAGTTCAATAGGAAGATTAGGCAGAACTGCTGGGGAAATCTGAGCTGCAGAGCTGCTGTTAATGCCAGAAATCATGATGTATTGTTAAAAAAGCAAATGTTAATTGGACAATTAAAATCCCCATTTACAATATGTAGAAAAGCCTGGAGCTTCTGCTTTAATGCAAAGCTGAGTTAACCATGCCTGCCTTGAAATGAGATGTACATACATACCCTTTGTAAATGTATGGCTATTTACAAACCTCTGAAAACATCTGATTTCTGAGTGATGCTGTGTGATGCTTCAGTGCTGTTTCCATTCCTTGCTTAGGCATACGATGGCCTGTTGGAAATATTGAAGCTGGATAGTCCTTCAGTCTTCCCGTATGTGAGAACAATTCCTCTACTCAGACTGAAACCTCTTTCCACGCTGTGATTATCAGGAGGTTAGACCTATTGAATTAGAGTAATAAAATCTCCAAAGCTATTGAAATGCCCTTGGTAACCTCAAAGAGAAAACTGTCTGGAGTGGTGTAGGTGTGCTGATTCTCTTGTTTTTAATAGACTAGAACCATTCTGCTCAGTGACTCACTCTCAACACTTCTCGAGAGTTACTTGATATGATATGGTTTTTATGTGATTATTTTACCATGCCATAAGGCACACAGTGCAGTGTCATATAAACACAGTTAATGGGCTGTGCCATGTTTTTTCATCAGAAAAAGAGCTGTGCACTAAAAGGAATGAAAAGGAAGATACTGCAACATTGTAACTGGCTTTAAAGATCAGAGAGAAAAGTAAAAGTAAAGGTGCTACTGCTAACATATTCACTTACTGTTTCAGTGAGTACGAAATTGGTCTCTGCTGTCAGATGAGCCTGGAAAGCAGGGGCACCTTTCTTAAGAATCTTGGAAGATGCAAAGAGAAAAGAATTCAGCATGACTGCATACATCACTCGGTGAAATGCCCCTGCATATGAGAAGAATGGATCAGAATGTTAGACTTTAATCCCATATTCTGGGAAATGTAAAGGAACTTTGCCTATAGAATCAGTCTGAGCTATGGGAAGTAGAGAAGAATGCACGAGATGAAAGAACTGAACAGGGAGAATAAGGTTTGGAGGGAACTAGTACTCCTTAATATCATGTGAACAGCTCTACAACTTACTGAATAGACACATCTAAGATCTTAGTGATGGTACAAAACATTCCAGTTAAGAGGTGGAAAATATTTTTGAAACAATGAGCGTATTGTTGAACATAACAAGAGTACTGGGGTTTAAGCAAGATTAAAATAGATTTTTTTATATAATAGGAATACCCATTGTTATTACAAATCAACTGTAACAAAGATTTTTAAACAGATATTCAAACAACATCAAATATTTATGACTGGGAATGGGAGAACTAGGTAATTTCTGTTTGTGTCAGTTCTTTGCTTGTCATAGATGTTGACCAGAGACTGGACTTCACAGATCTTAGGTCCAGTTTAGCATATCAAACAGTATGTTTCTTTAAAATGACAACAGAAACTCAGATCATTCCTTTTCAGAATTCAAGCTTCTGCTTCATAGATTTTGATTCAGATGGATTCCAGCATTTCTCTTTATTTTGTCCAGTAAGCATCCACAAGAAGATGTTTTCCAGTTTCTAGAGGTGAGGTATTTTAATAGTGCTACGGGGTGAGATACCAAGTGTCTAAACAAAATATTTATGTAATATAGTTTCCTCCAAGAGCTTCAGAAAACACTCCTCTTTTTAATTCTAGAAGTAACTGAACCACAGTACATATGCTTGGACTCAAGCAAGAATATCTTACGTGCTTCAATATCTCGCTTAATTCTTAGTGTATGATACAAGACTCCATTTAAGGAATTCTGCTGCTCCTTTGCATTAATGATTATTTTTCAATGAACAAGTCTATTTGTTTCCATTTTACAACTGTGTTGATATTTTTTAAAAATCATATTAAGTGAACTGGACAATTGAACGTTGGTTATTTATGATGTATCACTGTTCAGATACCGTATCTGTAACAGTCAAGTGCTTGTTGTGACTGGAATGTGATCTCAGTGGTTTTGATTCTGTTACCTCCATGGAGCTTTCACTTCTTAATGGCTACAGAGACTAATCTTGAGTTAAGAGCCAAACATTTTTTCCTCTGCGTTACTTCAGTGGTGTTTAGATTTGTGGCTTTTAATGTCAAAGGGAAATTATAGCTCATGCATGCCTTTCCAGGCAGAGTAGCTCATGTAGAGGACATTAAAATGAGTTAGAGGAAGTCTGGAATCAACTCCTCATAATTACAAAGAAAAACAAATCCCTTACCCTGTGCAATTATCCTATGTTTAAGGAATTAATAATTAACCGTGAAATCTGGAGGCCTGTGTTTTTGCTGGTCTGTGAGATAATGGTGGGAAAAAGTAGCCTCATTAGAGCTTTCTCCTATGAGGGAATGTCTATTTTTTTTCCCCAGTTATCTGCATGCACTGGAACGTGAAGAAGGTTATTTGTGCTTAGGTACAGCAGTTAATGCTCATCCTTCTGACTTTGTCGCCCAGTGAAGGAGCAGAAACAATATTCCATCACTTACATGACACCACAGATATAGAATCATAGAATTATAGAATTATAGAATGTGTTAGGTTGGAATGGAACTTCAAAGGTCATCTAGTCCAACCCCCTTGCAGCAAGCAGTGACACCTTCACTAGATCAGGTTGCTCAGAGCCCCATCCAGCCTGACCTTGGGTATCTACACGGATGGGGCCTCCAGCACCAATCTGGGCAAGCTGTTCCAGTGATCTACCACCCTCAGATCGAAGATTTTTTTTTTTTTATAACATCCAACCTAAATCTCCCCTTTTCTAGTTTGAAATCATTACCCCTCATCCTATTGCTATGTGTCCTTGTGAACAGTTCTTCCCCAGCTTTCTTATAGATACCTTTCAGGTACTGGAAGGCTGCTATAAGTCCCTTACGAAGCCTTCTCTTCTCCAGGCTGAATAGGCCCAACTCTCTCAGCCTGTTTTCACAGAAAAAGTGCTCCAGCCCTTGGATCATTTTTGTGGCCCTTCTCTGGACATGCTCCAACAGGTCCATGTCCTTCTTGTGTTGAAGGCTACAGAGCTGGACACAGTATTCCATGTGACGTCTCACCAGAGCAGGGTAGAGGGACAGAATGACCTCTCGATCTTCTAGTCACACTTTTTTTGATTAAAAAAGCTAGCAAGAAGTATTCTAAGGTAAAAAATCAAGGCTTTACCTCTATAAACTGCAGCCCATTTTTTTTTCTTTAAGCACTTATGAATGACAATTATATTAATTAACTACTTTGCACACAATTTTTTCCTCAAAAAAGTGAAATTAGTCATTTATTCATAGTGAACGTTTTGCCTGGTAACAGTTGTAATCCTTTACTTGTGTTGTCATAGTCACAATTCAAATGAGATGTTTGCATTATGACTAGCTGTGGTATGGATCCACATTTTAAGTTTCAATTCCTGATGGTGTTTTGTGTCTTGTGTGAATATTCAAGTCTTGGGCTTTATGTTATGATACATTTGAAAAAATGTACTTGAAATGGCAGATGAAAGGTAACATTTAGGATATAAATCTAATGATCTTGTGATTCATAGGTTTAACATCCACAATTGAAAGACTTTAAAAGTTTTCTCCGTCCTTTCCTCCACTTCCTTCCTTTTCTTTTATTCTGGCAGCTTCTTCAGGCTACTGTATCATTACCTCACATAATATCTGCAAAAAAGATACATTTCAGCTGCTGGCATAAAGGATACTCAGTTGGAGAATGGTCAGTCCAAGTGAATTTTGCATTGATTATCAATTTCTTTTACTGTTAATTTGTGATAATTTTTAAAAGTGTAAATATTTTCCCATGGATGTAATATTCTCTGAATTCACAAGAATTATTAGTTACTTCTCTAGAACTTGAGTCCTTTCACCTTTGCTACCTATTATCTGATTAATACCTGTAACGTAGAGTTCATTTTCTCTTAGCAGAAATTTTGTGCTGTCCCCAGTGTTCGTGCTGTCTACCCTCATCCTTCTTCCCCCTGTGTGCAACTGGTTGTACAGCCGCCATGAAACCACACCCCTATCCCTGTTCTTTATCTCCTCAGATCAAAATGCAAATCTGCTGTAGCCCTGAAATTTCAGTTAAGGGAAATGGAAGTGTGAAAAATCTACCTTCTCAAACAAGTTTCTTTTAAGACAGACTTATCTCTTAACAATTATTTGCATTCCTCAAATTACAGAGTAGCACTCTGGCTACTAAAATTTCTCCTAAAAAGCTGCCTGTTTCTTTAGAAACATGAACTAGAGTTATTTAAGATTACACAACAGGACTTCATAGGAAAGACTGTCAGTTACGAAGTTTTCCTGGATTTACATGGAAAATGTAGGTCTTTACTGGAAAACTATCCATCAGATTGATGGATATTAATAATAATAATAGCAAGGGACTTTTGTACTCAGATATAAACTCATTATAAACTCTTGTTCTCACCAATAGGGAGGGACTGGTGGGTGATGTGCTACTGAAGGACAGCCTTGGCTGCAGTGACCATGACACGGTGGAGTTCAAGATCCACTGGGCCGTGAGAAAACTCACAGCAAGCTCTCTGCCCTCGACTTCAAGAAGGCAGACTTTGGCCTCTTCAAGGATCTGATGAGCAGAGTGCCATGGGAAGAAGCCCTGGAGGGAAGAGGGCCTCAAGAAAGTTGGCCCACATTCAAGGAGCACCTACCCCAAGCTCAGCAGAAATGGATCCCGATGAAGAACAAGTTGGGCAAAAAGGGCAGGAAGCCTGCATGGATGAGTAAGGAGCTCCTGGACCAACTGAAAACAAAGAGGAAAGCATATGAAGAGTGGAAGCGGAATCAGACTACCTGGGTGGACTACAAAAAGACAGAGAGAGTAGCCAGGGATCAGGTGAGGAAGGCTAAAGCCCTGGCAGAATTAAAATTGCGAAATTTCTATAGGTATGTAGGGGACAAAAGAAAGACCAGGGAAAATGTAGGCCCCCTCTGGAAGGATACTGGTATACTGGTTACCCGGGACATGGAGAAGGCTGAGGTACTCAATGACATTTTTGCCTCAGTCTTCACCATAAAAGCCTCTTGTCTCACCACCCAAGTTGTGGAAGGAACGAGCATGGACTGTGAGGATAAACCACCGCTCACTGTACTTGAAGAGCAGGTTAGAGAATATCTGAGGAACTTGAAGGTGCACAAGTCCATGGGACCTGATGAAATCCACCCGCAGGTCCTGAGGGAACTGGCGGATGTAGTTGCCAAGCCACTTGCCATTGTATTCGAAAAGTCGTGGCGATCTGGTGAGGTCCCCGATGACTGGAAGAAAGGGAACTTAACCCCCATTTTTAAAAAGGGGAACAAGGAGGACCCAGGCAACTACAGGCCAGTCAGCCTCACCTCTGTGCCCGGCAAGGTCATGGAGCAGATTCTCCTGGGAACCATGCTAAGGTACATGGAGAACAAGGAGGTGGTTGGTGACAGCCAACATGGCTTCACCAAGGGCAGACCGTGCCTGACCAACCTGGTGGCCTTTTATGACGGCGTGATAGCATCGGTGGATAAGGGACGACCAATGGATGTCATCTACATGGACTTGTGCAAATCCTTTGACACTGTCC